>PVJO010018362.1:0-36875 GCA_004026905.1 Hystrix cristata | reverse complement strand
TTTTCCTAAATATTTTTGATCATTAGTTGAATCCAAGGACTTCTCCTCCTCTGCTCAGTGAGGAAATTCGTGGAGGCTTTTCACCAAATACTGAAAGTGTCACTAAGATCTTTTATCTTTGAGGATAATATGCACACATGGCAAACGCCTGGCCCCCAGGGGCCAGCTGAAGCACTCTCGTGCCCCGGCCCGACCCCTCTCCAATGTCACTAAGTCACTCGTCTGTAAAATAGGCATAACCATGCCCACCTCACAGTGAGGACATGAGACAGACACAGCAGGGCCCGGCGCAGGAGGGTCCTGCCCAACGCCTTTCTGTCCCTTCCCGCCCGCCTCTCCCTGACATTAGAGCAAACGAGCAACACGCAATGAGTGAAACTCTCAGCCGGCAGCCTGTCGGTGGAAGTGGTGTTACTATTGTCGTCGTTGTCTGTCCTGAACCCAGATAGGGATCAGGGTGTAAGAGAGAGACGTGTCACCGCTGTATGATACACATGTGTCTCCCAAGGACACTGATGGGCAATTGTGCCTCGCAGGCTGTCAATGTACTGGCTATGTGCGGACTTTTATCTCTTCGTTATTCCATAAACAATACAGGGTAGCAGCAATTTGCACAGCACTTACATTGCTTCAGGTGTCAAAAGTAATCTAGAGATGTTTTAAAGGAAGGATGTGCGTCAGTTATGTACAAATACTATGCCATTTTGTATAAGGAGCTTGAACATTCTCAGATTTTGCTATCTGCATGGAATACTGAAATCATCCTCCTGGATACTGAGAGACAAGGTAAGTCACTCGTCTGTAAAATGCACTTGTCCCACTACCATAAATGCACACATATTTAAAGGAAATAGGTCGGGCTGGTTAGGAACCTGGGCCAGGAGCCCAAATCGCCTAATAGAAATCCCATCTCTGCTACTTAACGTCTGTGTGATGGTTTCTGCCACTCCTTAAAGTCTCCATGTCCGAATTGCCCCCTGTGTGCAAAGGGGTGAGAAAGGTCTCTAATTACAAGGCTGTTGTGATGATGAAGTGTTTTGCTATAAAGCATTTAAAATAGTGCTCAGCACATAGTAAGCACTCAGTAAAGAATAGTTATTTTTATTATGAATGAATAACCCAGTATCACTTGCTGCAGACAGAAAATGCACACAAAATTATGGAAAGCTAAAAGTCCACATGTGGACCATCTAAATAATCAGTGTGGCATCCATAGCAAATATCGCACATTGGCAAGAACTGGTCTAGAAAGTACCACACATCAGGGAAGAGCCTCCTGGACAGGATAACTTGGGAATGACCACAGTGTTGGCTTGGGCCTCATTTTGAGTGTCCCATTAACAAAAAAGCAGGCTGCGTGGAGGGCAGATTCCTGTTGGGCTCCACGGCTTTTGCTCAACTGGAAGTTGCTGGAAGATGTCCGCCTGCTGAGATTAGGAACTGATTCCTTCTCTGTGGGAAACAGAGTTGCCTCTTGAAGCCAGTTGCTCAACCCCAGGCTCATTAGTACTTTGTACTTCTTGAGGTTTGTTTATCTACAGATCTTAACGTGCCTCAAAACATTCATTAATGCTCACAACACCCTGTCAGCCCAGATTCCCAGTCCCCATTCTGCAGATGGGAAAATGGATAGAAAGGGACTGAGCCAAGTGACTATTGAGCAAATGAGGAGCTGTGGCAAGAAGGAAAGTGATGACTGGTGAGGATCCAGGCTGGGTGCCGCCCGCGGACAGGAGCCGCCCGCAGACACCATCTGGGTGTCGCCCGGATGGATGCACGTGGCAGGAGGCGGCGTTGCACACTTCATTGTTCCCAGGCTGAGGTGGAAAAAAGGAAGAGTCTTGGGAGAGAATTTCAGAAGTCTGCCAGGCAGGGGGCATCTCAAGGATTTTTCTTAGATGAAAAGGCAGAGGAAGTTCCCAAAGAGCCCATTTCTCCTTCACATCAAGTCCCCCAGCAGAGGAATGAAGATAACCCCAAAAGCATCTATATCAGATTTAGTTGGGAGATTGACGGCCCAGAATAACAAAGAGGCATGAAGATCACAGCAAGAAAGAAGGCCAAGAAGAGGGAGGTACCGGACCCAAAAGGCAAGATGATGTCCAGAACCAGGAAATAGGCCGTAGGTTGGAAGCAAGACTAGGTTCAAAGCTGGGTGGAAGGGTGCACAAAGAACTCCCAAAACGTTCGCTTCTGTTCATTCAGCAAACTCTCAAGACTCTCTCCAAAGCAGATTATAGGAAAATCATACAAACATTTCTATAAAATTAGGTAAAAATATCTATAAATGTAATGCTTATATAATTTATACTAACAAAAATTTAAATGTTCAATATCAGGGGTCTACTTTCTGTTTTAGGCTAGAAAAAAATATCACCAACTAGGTCATTTATAATAAGCAGGAATTTATTCCTCAGAGTTCTGGGGTTCTGGGATGTCCACCAAGATGAAGGTGCTGGCATCTGGTGAGGGCCTTCTCGCTGTATCACTGCATGGTGGAAAGCAAGAGAGAGAGACAGGGAGGGAGAGAGATCACAGAGGGCCAGACTCAATTTTTTAACAAACCTGCTTTCATGATAACAAGCCCATTCCCATGATATCAACCTTATACGTACTGTTTCATTCATAAGGATTCTGTCTAATGACTCATTCACTTCTCCTTCATCCCACCTCTCATCTATTGCCCCAGACATTAAATTCCCAACACATGAACTTTAGGAGACAAATTCAAACCACAAAGCATTCAAAGACATCACATTATACCAATATTACACGGTCGTTGACAATATTTCATGAAGAAAAGATCATTGTAAATAAATGAAATTTCAGGATACAAAATATAGTCATAAAGCTTTCAAAGAAAACAGAATTCTGTACTAAAAATTTGAAGAAAATGAAATAGCAGTATGTGGATAATTTGGATAGTGGAGGACCAACATCTAGGATGTGTAAAGAACTCAAAAATGTTAGATACCCCAAAATGAAAGATCCAGTCTAAAAATGAGCGAGCACAATGAATAGATGCTTCACAGGTGAAGAAGAACCAATGGCCAATAAATACATGAAGAAATGCTCAACGTGGCTGGCCTTCGGAGAAATTAAAACAACACTGAGTTTCCATCTTACCTCACAAAGAATAGCCACCATTAAGAAATCAAATAATAGCAAATGCTAGCCATGCTGTGGTGAGAAAGGTACTCTTTTACATTGTTCTGGGAATGTAAATTGGTACAACCACTATGGAGAGTCCTCAAAAAACTAAAGCCAGAAGTTCCATTTCACCCAGCTGTCCCCTTTCTAGGAATATTCCCAAAAGTGTTAAAGTCATCATATTACAGAGCTACATGAATGCCCATGTTTATAACAGCACAATTCATAATAGCTAACTCTTGGAAGCAGCCTGTATGTCCATCAGTAGAAGAATGGATAAAGCAAGTGTAGTATTTACACACAATGTAGTACTACTTTGTTGTAAAGAAAGAGACTTGAGTCATTCAGGAGCCAATTTACCTAGAGACCATAATGTTAAGTGAAATAAATCAGACACAAAAGCTTAAATATCATGGTTGCTCTTGTATGAGAAACACAAAGTATAGATACAGAGCAAAATAAAAGATAGACAACAAAAAGTAGGGAGATAGATCTTTCTCAAATAGAAAGGGGATCGAGAGACAGAGGCAGGAAGGAGGGAGAGCAAGGAAAGGGGATAGAAAAAGGAATTAAGATGTGTTAGGTACATGTACCAATTCCACTCAAGGAATGTAAACATTATGTACCGTGAACATGTACAAACAAAAACAAGTCGGTCAATGAATCAATAAATAATGTTATGCATGTGTAGTTACTGAGATGTGAACAATAAGCATATATTCTTGTAATTACAAAATGTTAATTATTGTTTGGCTTACTGTGAGTGTCTCTGCACCTTTCCACAGGGGCTCGCTCTGCCTCATAGATGGCCGTGGTGTTCCACAGCAGATGTGCAGGTTTACCAGATGTCGTATCTGTTGCCTGGAAACCTGCCTGCGTCCCCACAGCCGAGGCGCTCCAAGTCCTCTGCCTCCGTGGGAGGCGTGACAGGCCAGGGGACGAGCCCCGGATCAGCAGTCTGGAAACCCCACTGGTCATTCTGGGGGGCTCCTCGCTTACTGCAAGTCTTTGAGCAAGACAATGCCTCAAAGATTCTTTATCCAAAATAGGCAAACAGTCCCCGCCCTGAGAACCTCACATGCTATCGTTTGTAAAAAGGGTGACCTAAGGGGGCTCGCTGCCAAAGGGGAATGAGATAAATAGCATCCCAGACCTTGAGCTAAAGAGCGACTTCGAAGCCCATCTTTGGCAGCCTGTCCCCACGCAGCCGGTCCCTCTGCAGGCCACCCACCAAGAATAAGTTGCTCACAGTCGTGGCCTTGGAGGCACATCCAGCTTCTGCAATCGGCTTCAGAATCATCCAAGAGATACCAAATCAGGAGCGGAATCCTTGGAAATGTACAGGCATCTGCATTCACCATGGCGACTCTCACCAAATCAGGATGTTTGCCTGAGCTGGGACATGCCGTTCCGGACACAACCAGACTAGCAAGAGGGAGCCGATGAGGAGTGTCATCCACATTCAACATCCGCACAGTTCCAGGAGCTTCAACTTCCTCCAACGCTCTTGGGGGGGGGGGTGTCACTTGATTTAGCTTTTTATATCACATAATTTCTTTTTATAAAGCGACCAGTGCATTTCTGGCATTATAGAACATGAACTAATACAGCATCGGCATTGCCTGATACGGAAGTCTACATATCTCTGTGCCCCTCAGCTAAGTTCCTTAAAACCCATTTCCCATTTAGAAAAAAAAAAAAAGTGCGGCTTGCAGCCAGCACACCTTTAATTTTTGGTGATCAAGAATTACTATATTGTGCATGTGGAAATATCACTCCTAAAAACAGAATGCTATACACAGAATAATGTCTTTTGTTTCCAAAGACTGTTGATACACCTGAGTGGTGCACAAATAGTAACAAAAGTAAGATATTTCATGGCATGCTCGGAGTCAGGTGAGGACTCTAATCTACAAGCTGTCGCGGGCTAGTGCAGACACAAGCACCAGCAGAGAGTATTCTCTGGGCAAATAGGAAAGGGGTTAAAAAACGAACAGAACCTGAGCTGCGAAGAATGATGATTACAGGAAAAAGAATGTCCTCAAATCACCTTGGAACTGCACCTTCAATAGAAAATGTACAATCATTGTGCTGGAAGTCACCGAGGTGGCCACGGACACTGGTCATATGACTGGGGATGCGTGGTCAGGGTCCCACTGTGAAGCCATGTTGTGTTTAATGGCCCCCAGCCGGCTTTGTCCTCAGAAGCCTGCCACTTAGCCTTTAGCTCTCTGGTAAGCATCTTTCAAGGCAATATTTTCACAAAATACTCTGTACTAATTACAAATACAGTCAAGCCCTGAGAAAGGTCGGAGGAGTCCTTCATCCACCACTGACCTCAGGAAGCCATCAGTCAGAGGTAGCCTCAGAAATTCCCTGACAGCCCATCCTACCACCACTGTATCTCATACACAGCTATGCCTGTCCGGAGAAAACAGTGCTTTACTTGCTCTTTTCCTCCTTTGCCCCATTACCTTGCTCCCAAAGCCTAGGTAACAGCAGTTTGCAAAATCTTAACAAAAGCATCAAAGCGAGAAGCAATCACTGCATAGAAAGCCAAAGCCGGGCATGGCACTGCACACCTGTCATTCCAGCACTCTGGGAGGCTGAGGCAGGAGGATCCCAAGTTCAGACCCAGCCCAGGCAACTCAGCAACTTAGCAAGACCCTGCCTCAAAATTTAAAAAGAAAATTTAAAAGGGTTGGGGATATAGCTCAATGCAAAGGCCCTGAGCTCAATCCCCAGTGCAAAAAAAAAGTCCAGATCTGAGGGCCAGGGTACTAGGAGGAGAGCTCATTCTCCTGGCTGCAGATTGCGCATTTACGAGAGGAGATGGCACGGCTCCCTTAACTGCCCTCGTCGATCTTCGCACTTAAACTCTACCCAGTTTCACTGGGAGGGTAAAACAAGCCCGGAGAGCCGAGAGGAAGGCACGTGCTGTCAGCCTTGTGCAGGGCTGTGCCGGACTCCACAGACACATGACCACACTCAGCCTTCTCAGTGCCCATCCTGTCATCCTCCCGCCTTACAGGTAAGGAAACCGGGGCCAAAAGCAACAGTCTGTCAAAAGTTACAGAGTTGGAAAGAGGCAGAACTAAAACAGGAACTCGAGTCTGACGCCCACGTCACACTGACCGCACTCAACAGCAAGGCCACAAGCCACCCTCCGGGGGCCACAAGGGTGACTTCTGCTCAGCCTGCGGACACAGCGTCAGGCTGCGCTCTCCCCACCTGTGTGAGGAGCTCTGTGGGGTCCCGCCCTCTCGGTCGCCTCCCCCCGCGGAGAGGACACACTGGGACGCAGAGAGAAAGAGGCCCGTCACTGTTCCAAAAGGCCTGCCCCCCCACCCCAGTAAGGCAGGGCCGCGCCTTCCCACACTGCTTCCAGCCCTGCTGCGGCAGGGAGCCTCCGCTGTCCCTGAGGCTTAGATTCCAAGCCCGGAGGTGTTCTGGTCGTCAGTTCAGCGAGGACAAGGACAGGGCCAGCCTGCAGACCGCATGGAGGACGTGTGGGAACTACTGGGTCCACCCCGGCAAAGCGGAACGGTGCAGGTTAGGGAGACGAAGAGTGCAGAAGTTGTCATCATTTAATTATTTTCCTGGGCGCAGATTGTGGGCCCATGGAAAATCCAGTCACGATTTTCTTTTGTCTCACTTGGAAAACAAAAGCACATTTTTCCTTCTGTCTAACAATGGAGACCTGTCTCTCAAGAGCGAGCAGCAGGAGGGTTCCTAGAGAGAAGCAGCTCAGCAAGGACGCTCTGCCTGGCGTGGGACTGCCCCCGGGCTAGGTCCCCAGCCATCTTCAGGAAACGGGACTGTAGCTGATACACCTGGCTTAAGAAGAGTGTATCTTTCATCTCAGTCAGGGACCCTCAGGAAGGAAAAGCCATTCCAGCGTATTTCCAGTGATCTCGGGCTCTACTCACTTGAGGGTTTTCCAGGGATCCATTAAAGGGTCCATCTGTTGGCCAAGAAGGGGAGCCAGAAGCTCTCCAAAGGGCCCTAATGTCTTGCTTTTCTACCATGACTCAATCAGTGGTCTCAAATGCCATTAACTCGAGACAATTACCTGTCACTCTGCCTCCAAGTTAAAGATTTATCTTTCTGCTAATTTTTGGAGCGTTGTCTAGTTGTGTCATGAGTCGACATGTTTGTGCTCTAGAATTTCTCACCCCACCTCTGAGCTCACTGTTTAAACCAGTGTTTACACTTCGTCCGTCTCTGGCCCCGGCTCTGGAGCCCGAGGAGATGGAGACACACCCAGGCTGTGCTGGGAGGCCATCCCCTGGCTCCTGGCTCTCGGCTCTACTTCCGAGAGCGTGGTTTCTTGTGAGCGGGGCACCAGACACCATGGGACATGAAGAATAAAAAAAGTGACCTTTTAAATCCTAATCGAAAGAGCCTGTGCCGCTAGTCGTCTTAGTAATATTACTGCTACTGTTGTTGCTGATGTTTCCACTTTTTATTATTCTGCAAAACACAGTTTCATGAGTATCTGAGTGTTAGAAAACTCAGGAACTTTAACCAGGACCCGGCGCACCAACAATTTCAGATACATTGTGTGTGCAGCATCTTCGAGGGGGTGTGACATCTGTTACAGCGGTGGCCTCCTAACAGCTGATGGGTCTCTCTGCACTTGTGCTCTTCAGTCTCCTCCGCAGTGGAAGGACATGCCCAGCTGTCCTGAATAATAAATCAACCACAGGTCCTCTGTGGTTGGGCCTGGAAGAAAGTCAGTCTCCTGAAGCTGAAGTTACGGCTTCAAAAACCACCATCTCTATCTTCATGAAGACTCTCCTTTCGTGGCCAACACTGAAGGGCCGGCATTCAATTTTTTTTTTTTTTTCTTTTTGGTGCTGGAGATTGAACTTGGGTCCTTGTGCTTGCAAGGCAAGCACTTTAACCACTGAGCTAAATCCCCAGCCCCCAGCATTCAATTTTATACAAGGATTTGGAGCTTTTTCAATGGAATCCCAGACTCCCTATTCTTCCCTTTTTTCCCCCACCCCACTTCTTTCGCAGCCTCCTCAGTAGAACTTTGAGGAATAGGTAGTTGGTGAATAAGAGATTTTTAGACAGGAAGACTTTTGAGATGAGTTCATAAAAATAGAAGCAGCTTGTGGCCAGGACTCTGGGCTTGAGTCCTGACTCTGATTCTGATTAGCTACAGATGGGTGTACACAAGGACTCCTAGCCTCAGTTTTTTCGTTAAGAGCGCAAGGACTCTAACACCCACCTATGGGATTAGTAAAATTAAAGCCTGCGTGTCAAACACTAACATCCTGCTGGTGACATTATTCAATCATTCAGCAACTCATAAGAGCTAACACATATTAACTCATTTCATTCTCACAAGACTCATCATGCATTTGCTCTATTATCTTCACTTTTAATAGACAAACTCATGCACAGAGAAATTAATGAAGTGCCTGAGATCCTGAAGACAGTGTTAGGCTCGGGACTTGCACCTCAGTGATCTGGCTCTAGCAGACACTCTTAAACACCACATTTATTGCCCTGGACATGTTTGGTAAATGCCCATCATGCATTAGGGACAGGAGTTATAAAGACTAAGACTCAGTGCTTCTGCTCACGGGCCTAACAGTAGAGAAAACGGCACACACTCCATGCACAAGAACATGTATGGGAGCCATCAGTGGTACCGAAGCAAACCAGAAGGGTCACAGCGGAAGAGACGCCTGAAGGAGAGCAGAAAGAGCAGGTGTATACAGAGGGAGGGATCAAGATGGCGCCAGGGAACTGGAGCGGTTTGGCGTCGTCGAAGCTTAAAGGCAACGTGGAAGTAGGAAGAAGGATATTCAAGAGGTTGCAGGGCTCCCTGAGGGCACTGAGACAGCGTCCCTGCCACTTGCAGAGTGAAGCAGCCCTTGGTACAGTGCAGAGACTAGAAAGCAGGGAGGTGCAGGGTGAGACTCAGCCCGGGGCATAGTACAAAGACAGGATGGCAGGAATCGAGAGCGAAGGCAAAGAGACAGCAGTCGGGACAACGCAGACATCGGTGATGAGACCTGGACCACAGGAGCGGCCATGGGAGGAAGAAAGAAGAGGACTCATGGTAGGAATTAAAAAAAAAAAAAAAAAAAAGAGGTGTAACCAAAAGACTTGGATGATGGAAGGGGATGGGAGTGCGGTAGGAACAGAGGAAGCTCAAGTCAGTCTTCAGCACGGTTTCCTTTCACACGGACACCGTTCACAGCGTGGGCTGAGATGCACGTGGAGAGGTGATGGCTTCCGGCTCCATGGGTTGTGCTGGAGAAGGAAATGTCAGCTGGTGGTCAGATGTGCAGGCCTGGCTCTCAGGAGAAGACTCAGCCTGAGTTAGCCTTTTAAGAAGCATGGAAATTCAGTGGTCTTACAGCCATCAGAGCTCACGATGCAGTGTGCAGTGTGGAAACAGCAGAGACAAGGGCAAAGCCAGCATGTTGAGGAACACGAGGGCCTAGAGGCGGAAGCACAGAGAACTGAGAAGGAAAGTAGGGGGCACATGGAGTCACACAAGTCAAGATGGAGGAGAGCTTCAGGGAAAGGGGCAAAGAGCAGCGGCTGTGTACTCAACTGTGTCCCCCAAAGCCTGTAGGTTGAAGTGCTGGCTTGCAAATGCAATAGTATTTGGAGATGGGGCTTTTAGTATGAAATTAGGTTAAAAGAGGTCATGAACGGAGTCCTAACCAGTAGGACTGGTGATCTAAGAAGATGTCTCCTCCCCTTCCCTCCCACCTCCCCCACCTCCTTCACACACACCAAAGAAAGGCCATGTGAGGACACAGCTAGGCAGAGGGCCCTCATCTGAAACCAAACCAGCCAGCACTTTGATCTTGCACTCCTGGCCTCCACAAATATGAAGAATAAATGCCTGTTGTTTGAGCCACCCACTCAATGGTATTTTGTTTTAGAAACCTGAGCAAACCAAGACAGCACCCAATAATGCAGAGACTCAAACAGCTTGTGTATTTGTCTGGAAATCTCAGCTCAACTGGCTCACTGTCCCACATAAGTAAAAAGACCACCAGTAGCACGGCCGGCAGGTAGGGCTTGCTCATGGCTCTGTCCTTTCCTACGGTTCTCCCAGGCCTGTCTCGTCCACGTGACCTTCTTTCCAGGGGACAATGATTGCAGCGCTTTCGAAGATTTCTGTTCATGTACCACACTGACCAGGAAGAGAAGGGTTGCTTGTCTTTGGAGAGATCATATAACCTCCCCAAGCCTCAGTTTCTTCATCTTTAAAATGAGTATAGCTAAATCTCCTCATTCAATTTTTGTGAGGGCTAAGTCGATCCATGTGTTAGTACCTGGAATTTAACAACTTACCATCTTGCCATGCCCTCACAGGGGTCCTTCAGTGGACAACCAGAAAGACAGGAGAGACAGGCGATTGGCACTGAGGGAGAAAAGCAAAACATAACAACCAAAACAAACCAAAAAAAATAATAATAATCTGGCATCAAATCACATCATTCCCTCTCTCGGATATTATCTGCAGCTCCTGGTGCCGAAACCCTTAGGCATGGAATTTGGGACCGTCCTCCTTGCCCCAGCTCCTTCCAGCCTTTCCTCCCACTGCCATAAATTTATCCTTTTATTCCACTCTCTAATTATACCAGCCTGTTCACCACGAGTTTCAAAATGCTCTTGCCTTCACCTCTCCTTTCTGCGGTTGTGTAGCTCAAGTCCACGTATCCACATATTCATATGTGAAGCCTTTCTCCCATCTTGTCATTTTAGGCCCGTGTTCTAGGAGAGCTAAATTGTGTTTCAAATCTGTCTGTCCGGGTACTCAGGCTCTCACTTCTCTAGGACACCCACAAACATGAAAATTAGGATATCTTTACCGCCCTCTGAGCCACTGTTGAAGTGCCGAGTCACGGAGAGCAGGGATTATGCGTTCGCGTTCCTCTCCTGAGGCTCTGTGGAACCTCTCATCAGTTCTTGGACGAACACTTACTCAGGTGGCTTAGAATCCATCCATCACCCTAACCCCAAGCCATCGGTGACCAATCCCATGGAAGACCATGCTGAAACCCTGACACTGCCCATGAAGATATCGTGAGACAACCGTGCTAGTCACCACACCCAACACGGCTGGTGTGTGTTGCCTGAAGTGGCTGATTTAGTGGTCAGGATGAGGTAGCTTCAGCTGCAGTAACAAGACAGACCAGGGGATCTCTGTGGCTTAACATAATACTACTTTATTTTTTGTGCACATCAAGTCCTCTGTGGGCCAGTTCTACTCCATGTTGTTATTTTGCTGTCTGGAGCATGTATACCCCAAGATATATACTTGGCAGAAAAGGCAAGAGCTAGGGGAGGTGCGCCAGCAAGGAGTCTTGTGCCTCCAATGGATTTGGGGCACATGTGAAATACTGAGGAGAAAACTGGTACTCGGAAGCACAAGCCAGCTCAGCCATCACTGCTGCATTGCTCTGTGTGAGCTCATCATCACATCCTTCCTCTGCGTTTAGAACCCACGGACATCCACCTTGGCATAGCCGGCCTTCAGAGAACCCTCCACACCGGAGTCTTTGGACAGATTCCATTAGCACCAACCGTCAGAAATGCCGGTGCAATAACCGAGATGTTCCTACTTATTGCTTAAGTAGTCTCTTGCATGCTTTGTGAAGAAAATTCTAATCCTCTGACCACTGCAGGGAAAGAACTCTCTGTTCTGAACTGCACGCTTGACTAAGTCTGATTAATGAATTTCTAAAGTTATGTTTGTTGATCCTCCACCCTTGACGCCATAATTTGCCCGTGGCAACATGTGTAGATTAATGAGGCTCTCAGCAGCTACTGGAGAAGTGTTCCTTACCTTAATTATCCACACCTTTAACCGAGAGCCGCACACGGCTGTCAGGATGGAGCGGTGCACCCATGCTGGAGAAGGGCCAGTGCTCGGCCAGGCAGAGATGTGGGTGAGGACCTGGGGAAAGAAGTAGATGCCCAAAGAAATGGCAAGATTAGTGTGAGTCCCTGATTGCATGCTGAAAGCACGTGCATTTATTACTCTCCCAGCATGGGCGAACCTGCAGAAGCAGACACCTTTCAGTCTTCTAGCCTGCTCAGTCCTCACGCAACCCAGGGAGTGATCTCTCCTGTCAGCAGGAATGGAATAGTTGGATCCTCACTAGGATTACACTACGAATCACTGCGTCTGTCCTCCTCCTGGCCTGTCTCAGTTGATAGCTCAGTTCCACCGGGCTCCCACGTGAGATGCGGGCTCCAGGAGCTCACTGCCTGCCCACTGTGCATGGGACCATGCTCAGTCTCCAGCATCCCCATACACCCCCACTGGGCTCAATCCTCCTTCTGAGCCCTGGCCCCAGGGGGACACTTCTGCTTCTTCATGCCGCCCCTCCTGCCGAGGTGCCTGTTGTCCCCCCAATCTCCCTATCGCCATGCTCTGCCCACTGTGTGCCACCCCAGACACAGAGTGCTCAGCTTGGCCTTCCCCACCCACTTCCCCTCATCCCACAGTGGCCTGTGGAGACCCTGCAGAAGACAGACATGATCCCGTGAGAGTTCATGGCCCTGAGGAGAAAAGATTTGTCCTCAAAGAACAATCATTAGAGGAAAGAAGGTTTCAGCACCCTCCAAACCGATCTTTCTCAAACTCACTTGGTGACGAGAAGCACTGGGACCTTTTAAGGTGCAAGCTGCAAGGCCTTCCCCTCAAAAATCCAGGCTGCCTTTTGAAAATCCCTTTTCAAAAGGCAGCCTGGATATGTTCATTACAGGGCGAGTTTGGCAAGCACTGGAATGCCCGCAGGACAACAGTGACCACTGATTAAGCTTCCCTGAGGCAGCCAAGGTACTGGAGACAGTGACGCATTGCAGAGTCTCACTATCTCACCGCGCCTTACACACAGGCGGTAAATCCTAGACCACATGGGAAGCCATGGGTCAACTGCGCAAAACCAAACTCAGTGCACAGCACAGCCAGGGTTCAAATCTTCTCCCTGGCCCCGAGCTGCATCAACTAATGACACTTAACCTTTTTTGCTTTCCAAAAGAATAATGATGATAAAAAAAAATGTAGCAACAGCAATATGATTTTGAATATCTTTTCTCAATTTTTTCAATATGATTCAATTTTTACGACCTACTAATTGATAACTTAGCCCTGAATTCAGTTTTTTTCTGATATTTGATTCTAATGGCAGTCATATCTGAAAAAGTTTCCTCAAAAAAGAAATGTAAATCAAATGAAAGAAATTTAGCCTTGTTGTCTTATTCAACCATACTTGTTTTTGTAATTCCATCTATCAATTAGGCAAAGGCTGTGGTGAAATTTGGCTAGTAAATTTCCAACTTCTCTGATGACAGGCTGTTTCTTCCACAATTTATTGAAAAAAATTTAAACAAGTGTCACATTTTTCTCTTATATGAGAAACCCAGAGTAAAAATAAAGAGCAGAATAAATGATAAATAATAGGAAGTAGGGGATAGATTGTTCTCAAAGGGGAAGGGGGGTCAAGAGATGGAGGAAGACAGAAGGGAAGGATGTGATAAAGGATGAAAAAAGCAATTAAGGTGTGTATGCACATGTGCCAACTCCACATGAGGAATGTAAACATTATGTACTGCAAACCTGTACAAAAAAATAAAAGAAGGGGATCAAGGGATGGGTAGAAGGGGAGGGAGGGAAGGGAAAGGGGATGAAAGAGGGATGAAGATGTGTTATGTACATTACTAATTCTCCACAAGGGATGTAATCATTATGTACTATATACTTGTTCTAATAAACTAAAATAATGAATAAATAAATAGCAAATGGGCTCAACATGCCCTGAAACATTTCAATGGGAAATTTAAAACAGGCTACAATTTTCTATTTCCATATTTTCAGAAATAGAGATACAGGTTACACATTGTGTTCAATAATATTAACAGGAAAAATGTCTCAAATCGTCAGCACTCCAACACTTTTCACAGAACAAGGGACTTTTTATGCAAGGATAATATGGATACGGAAAAGTATACATATTATAAAAGAACAGATCAGTGTAATTCCATTCTGTAAACACACCCGGTTCAAGAAGCAAACTTAGAGTTACAGTATCTTCACCCCTACCAGCCCCTATGCCCTTGCCAGCCATTCCCTCTCCCACATCAAGGGTAGCTACAATACTAAGTTTGTCTGGGTTTTTTTTTTTAACTGTATATAAGTGGAATCACAGAAGAAGCACTCCTTTGTGTATCTGGTTTATTTCCCTCAAAATTTTATTTATGAGACTTGTTGAGATCAATGAGCGCTATGAATCATTCATCCAGGATCTTTGTGTAAACACACAATATGTGTATCTGTGACTTTGGGTGGGTATGTTGGTAATTTTCAGTATTGTGTGAACATTTTAGAGTCTGTCTTTGGGGGCATACGCATGCATTTCTGTCGGGTATGTACCTAGAGTGGAACTAGTGGGTCACTGATTTGCTTATGTTCTGCATTCATAGGTATTTCTAAACTATGGGATTTCTAGTGGTCCACATATTCACCAACTCTTGATATTATCTGTCTTTTTACATTTTAGCCATTACAGTGCATTATGATGATACTCACCATGGTTTACAAGTTTCTTTTGAAAATCAGTTACCATCTCATTCATTAAATCATAGCATTTGCTCTTAAGGACTCTTACCCTACAGGACTACTTATGAGTATGTCTGTGAATTTTTAAATATATCTGCTATAGCTTACTCTCAATGGTCATTTTGCATCCTTAAAAAGACCAAATAATTTGGAATCCTTGATTTTATATTCACTCTCTTTCAAATAATTTCCCAAAAGAGAAAAGGGAACCTCTGCTTGCATAAGATATTTTCAGGTCACTCCCAGAATGGTTTGGGTAAGATACTCTCCCCACCAAGTGTCCAGAGTGTGGCTTTTGGAAGTGATTAGGTCATGAGATCACTAACTCCATCAATGGCTTGACCTAGTGATAGATTCATAACTTGATAGCATTTGGGGGGAGGTTTTAAAGACAAGAGATGGGGCCGGTCAAAAGGACTAGTCAGGGTGGTATGACCTGGGGCACTATCTGGGGCGCCCTTCTCTCTGCCTCTCGGCTTCCATGAAGTAAGCACCAGCCAACCATGAAGGGAAACCTGGGAAACTGAGCCCAAAGAAACCTGTCCTTCTTTACATTGTTACCCCCAGGTATTTGGTCACAGTGACAGAAAGGCGACTAATGCACTCCCAATCTAATTACAAGTATTGCAAGGATCCTGCTGTATTGCAGACATTTTGCCTCATGCGCTGATTCACGTCAAAGATGACCCGCAGTGCCTCAATTTCCCTGCTGCAGGAGCTTGCCTCAGACAGGATGGCAAATCAGTTCTACATGAGGTGCTAGCCCAGGAAATTGACCTGGTTTTTACTTTCCAAAAAACACAAATACCAAAAACACTGAGCGTCTTAAGAAACTCATTGACTATTGATAACATATATTTTCTGGTACGTTTTTCCTGGGCTCGGGAAAAGGCGCCTCCTGATGTACACCGTTTTTGAAGTGAAGAATCTATCGGTAGCATTCACGGAAATATGTTGAAAACACTTGGACTGTCAAGTGATGTGTCTCAAACCTCTCCTGTGAAGCTATTTCTTCCAATATTTGTTTCCTCAACTCTGGCAGCCAGGCCTACGCATCTTCCAACAGCGCTAAATGGCCAAGGAGCCTATTTTAATATGTCACTGAGTAATTTTCAGATTTTCCTCCAGCCATTTTCACTGTACCAAGAAGAACAAGTGTTTGGCCGCTGAATGATGGGCCTTTCATCTTCACTCATTTCGCCTTATTACTCATTTGAGTAATAAATTCAAAATTATCAGATTTATTCAAATTTTATAAAGAGCTGGATCAAGTATCTTAAGACTTTTTCACAGCCGGAACGTATTGCCAATTGCAATCGTTTCACACCCTCGTTAGCTATTTCAGGATACAATTTTCACTCAAGAAGACTCGCTGAGATCATGGCTCAAACACCAGAGTAATTTCTTATTCTTGGGATGCCATTAGACCGCCCTTCGTCTGAGCCTGTGGTCAGCAGGAAGGCAGCCGACGCCAGGGGCTGAGGGGCGGCCCTCACTTCCCCAGGGCCTCATCGCTAACACGTGTACTGCGCACAGCGTCTGCGTGGCAATCGGATCACTCAAATCGACTGTCCACTTTGTGGGGATTATGTAACCTGAAATGAGAGAGCATGAGTTGTAAATCCACTTAACCAGGCAAATAGATGTGCAACAGATCACCAATTGGCGACCGGCTCATAGGAGGCATGCAAGTTTCTATTTCAGAAGATCTTTCTCACACCGTACAGTTCCTAGGACGAGAGAGTTCTCCTTGGCGTTTCACAGGGGGAGGCCACTGTGGATGTCAGCACTCAGAGTGTCTGGGGAGCACCTGGGCAGTCTCCACACGGCCGGATAAGGAATCAGAGCCCCAGCGGTAGGGTGCAGGCTGCACGCACTGACAACAGAGCACACAGGCTCTGGTCACAGGAAACGCGGCCTCAGATCCAAACTTCCCTCCTGCAGGAGATCGGGCTGGTTATCTTACCTCTCTAAGTCCCTTTCTTCACTCCTCAACCTACACAGTGTGAATGTTACTGGATATGAATTATATCTCGATAAAACCAGTCTCAGCAAGGAAGGGGCACTGGAGGGTGGAAGCCTCACTATTAAGGTTTGAAACTGCGGAGCGATTTCCAGATGAACCTGGAAGCTCCCAGAGTAGCATTTACGTCTTGATTATCTCTACATCCCTACTGTGCTTAGCACAGTGTCATGTACGTACTAAACATTTAAAAGTTATTACTTGCAGAATAATCACAAGAAATCTCAAAAGTAGCTCCAATACAAAGTAGGTACCGTGCCTGGGACTCTGTCTTGGGGAATGCAGACGCCTCTGTAGAACTTATATATGGAAAGCACTGAGTGAGGCGATACCTGTTGGTTGAATGATGGGTCCCCTAAAGACATGTCCACATCCAAATCCCTGGAAATCTATGAATACGACTCATTTGAGGAAAGGATTTTGCAAATGTAAGTAAGTTAAGGATCTTAAAATAAGAACAGCTTGGACTATCCAATGGACCTTAAATTCAAAGACATTGTCCTAGTAGGAGACAGAAGAGAAGCCATGGAGACCAGAAGAGCTGACCTGGGAAGTCGAGGCCGAGTGAAGTTCTGGCAGCCTGGGCCGAGTTAGGCCAAGGGATGCTGAGCCAGGAGAATCGTGGGCAAAGGCAAGGCGAGGTCACCCCAGAGCCCCAGAGAAAGCCTGGCTCTCTCTGCCTGAGCACGGACCTCCAACTTCTGGCCTTCAGAACTATGAGAAATGCAAAACCACAGGCCCCAGATATAAATGTGTCCTATTAGAAGCCACCAAATTGCAGGTAATTTGTCTAGGTAATGAACACGCTGATCCTGTGGCCGTGCATCACCCATCACAGTAAGCCTAATATCACCTCATTCAGTGATTTCCGTACCTAAGTCCTACAGCATCACCTGCATTCCCCATGGTAGAGTAGCAGGCACAGTGCCTACTTTGTATTTGGAGGTACTTTTGAGATTTCTTGTGATTATTCTGCAGTTTTGTAAAACTACATTAAAAATTAATCAAGCAACCCTAAAACTTATCCAACTCTAAATGTGAACACCAAAGAACAGAGACATTATGTAGCTTGTCCAAGATCTCTTGCCAACCGGAAGCAGAGCCCCAGACAGCAGCCGTATTTCCTTACTGCCATGCCGTGCTCAACCTGAACACCAAATGCCTCGGGTAAGTGATGTTCTGGAAAAGAGGTGGAAAAGCCCTCCCAGCAGTTCACTCTTGTCAGAGACAATGATGACCTTTATACTCAGCTGGACGTTCTAATGCTGGCAAGTAAAGATCAAGGAAGAAAGAAAAAAAAGAAACAGGAAGGAGAATCCAAGGGTCTGTGGAAGGGGCTCCGAGTGGGGGCTCCATTTAAAGGAGACCTGGAGGAAGCACCCAGAGTTTCTGCACCTGTAAAAGCAGAACATCCTTCTGCAGGCACTAACCAGTCGCTTCAGTTTGCTGCTACTTTGTAGTCAGACAAGAATGAATCTCCAGCTGTAGCCCTGTTGCTGGTATCTGTGTAACCTTGAATGAGGTTCGGCCTCCTCTGAGCGCTTGGTAACAGTACTAGCTTGCAGGGTGGTTGCAAGACTTTAACAAAGATCACGGCACAGCCTAGACATTTGACACCCAATTTCCAGAGCCAAGTCAGTTGATTCCCACCCCTGTAGCACACTTGCTGTGGACCTTGGGTAGTTTAACCTCTCTGTGCCTCAGTTTCCCTGTCTGTAAAGCAGGGATGGATAATGCTGCCAGCCCCCAGGACCACATGATGGTTAGAGTGAGCTAAGCACTATAAACAAGGCAGAACGGTGGCCTGCAGAATAGTACTAAGAGAACATTTGCTAAGTTAAACATTAACAGGGAGACGGACCTGTGGTGGGAAGGATTTTCCTCACCTCCTCAAAGGAAGGGACTTTGAACTGACTCAGAATTTGGTTGAAACGCAAAAAGAGAATTTGGTTGCTTCATAAAGCATCCAAGTCAGTTTTAGCAAAATCAAAGCTTGTTTGAGTTGGAGACACTGCCAGGGGCACAGGTGGATGAGGACGGTGACCCCTGAGGGCTTCCCTGATTGGCCCGCACTCAGAGCTGTCCATTCTGGGGCTGAGTCGTTGTGACACTGACAGCTAAGTGACAGGTGTGCACACATCAAGCCCGGCACAGAACCTCAGAACAGGTGTGGAGTAATTGCCTTCCTGTTTCCGCGTGCCTCCCCTCTGAAGGGATCAGGATTATTCCAGAGCCAGGACCGGCCATCCCCAGGCGAGGGCCACGTGCCCTGCTGACTCACATCTAATTCCTGCAACACTAATCAGCAGGTCCCCGGCTCACGTCAGCTGACCTCCAAGGTCTTTCATCCCTCCTCACAAAAATCATTAACAATAATAATGCTAAACACGGGGTATGTGTCAGGCCCTCTGCTGCTAGGCACCAGGAACACAGAGATGAGCTCATGCAGAGAAGAGATTAACAAAGAGAACATTGCAAATCCTGTCGGGTGGGAGCTCAGAGGAGACGATGCGGCTCAACCAGGGCCAGGGAGGAAAGCATGGAACAATTACAGAGCATTGCTATGCGCCAGCACAACTCTGCGGGTTTTCCTTATACTCCATGATGCGTCTCCAATTAACAGTCAAAGGGAAGGAAGAAGAGAGACTCAGTAACTAGCTTAAAGTCACACAGCTCGTAGGAGCGAAATCAGTTTGCATCCAGGAAGTGGTACCCGAGAACCCACACTCTCTGCTGTCATGCCACCCGTCTCTTGGATGGGGCCAAGGTGCTGCTCGCCTGCTGGCCTGTTATTTCTTTGCCCTCAATCCCCAATTCCTTCACCTCCAGAGAGGATCGAAGTCTGACTGGAATGCCAGCACTGTGTTCCTGACGGGAGACAGGACTCACCTACCCTCCGCAGGCCACGTGGCTCTAGGTCCCTGCTGCTCAGGGTGAAACCACGAAGGGCAGCATTCTAACTGAACCAGCTTCCGCCCAGTTCAGTGAACCAAGCTGCTGTGCAGCCCGGTCTTACGCCTGACGTCACGTCCGTGTTCACCCAACTCTGAGTTGGGGGATGATGGTTCCAGTTTCCATCTCACAGACAAGGAAAGTAGGGGCTGGAGAGGCCCAGTGACTTCCGTAAATCACACAACAAATAAGAGCACTCTAAACAGCGTGCCTTTTTCATTGTGCCACATCAGCCATGGAATCACTGGGAAAAAAAACCCAGAAGTCAAGGAATTTAGAGTTTCTGTCGCATGAAAGAGCCCCCAAACTGAGGACAAGAAGTTATAAATAATAACGGTGATAATGGTGACAGGTAATGTTTACTAAGCTCTTAGCAACGCCTCGCCAAACACATTATCTCATGTAATCCTCTGAACATCACCATGACATAGGTCCTTTTTAATCCCTGTTTCACAAATAAAGAAAACGAAGCACAGTGAGATACAGTTTCCCCGGTTCGCACTTGGTGCAGCAAGAATCCAAATCTAGGCAAGTCCGAATCAAAGACTACACTCTGGATTCCTCTACGCTTTGCTTCCTCTTTTTCTTGCAGATAGAATCAAGGCATCCAAACAGACCCAGCCTCCACATGGGCACATGTTGTGCCCTTGGACAACAAGCTTAACCACTCTGAAATTTGACTTCCTCAACTGGAAATGTAAGATTGTTGGGGGGGGGGTTATTTGTTTGTTTGTTTTTGTTTCTTTGAGACAGGGTCTTGCTCTGCCATTTGGGCTGACCTTGAACTCACAGCATAGCCCACAGTGGCCCCAAATTCGCAGCAATCCTCCTGCCTTGGCCTCCCAAATGCTCGGATTACAGGTGTGCACCACCACACCCAGCTGCAAATGTAAAATCGTATTAGACAGTTTTCTGTTACTATAACAAAATACCTGAATTTGGGTACCTCATATAGAAGAGTTGTATTTAGCTCACAGTTTTAGAGGTGGAAGTTCCAAGATCAGGCAGTTCTATCAATGTGGCCTCTAGTGAGGCCCCCTGGGCTGCATCAAAACGTGCTGGTTGACATCCAGGTCAGAGGACATGCAAGAGAGAGAGGTCCACTGTAGACACTGGAACCCAGAGGGATTTAGGGGCCAGGCTCACTCTTTTTATAACAGCTCCCTCTCCTGGAAATCAGCTCATTGTCAAGGGCTGGCAGTAATCCTGTCAAGGGCAGTGCTCCCAGTGCCCCATCTCCCTCGCGCTAGGCTCCAGTCATCAGGACCCTCCACCCCAGGGCTCATACTTCCAGCACTTGCACCTTAGGGGACATACTCAAACCACATCCCGGCCACAGTGGGGACCAGTAATGCCTTGCAGGGCGGCAGCTGGGGTGACCAGATTAGAGTCCCTGCAGTTAGGAACTGGGCAGTTGTAAAAACTTCTAATAAACAGTCAAGGCAGGCTCCATCCATGAGGCCTTTGTAAGCCTTCAATTCTCCCACTTGCACGTGATTTGTGTCTCTTGCTTCCACTGCAGCGATGTAACGGGGCCCAAGAGTCTGCATGTCTAACAAAGCCTGCCCTTCAGCTCCCCTCCCCCCTAGTTCCCCCAAGATGGTGACCCACTTTGAGTACCAAGGTGTACCTCATGGGGATGACACGGATTTTCTCTGAAGTGCCCAAGAAAGTCCCTGGAGAGTTTTAAACAGGAGCCTTGTGCTAGTCAGTTTTCTGTACCCCAGATGAACAATTCAAAAGGAAGAAATGTTTCTTTCAAGTCACAGTTTCAACCCATGGTCACTTGGCCTTGTCACTGTGGGCCGTGGCAAGGACAAGCATCACGGCAGGGAAGGTGTGAGGGAGCAAAACTGCTCACATCATGGTGCCTGGGAAGCAAAAAGAGAGCAAGAGGCTGGAGTCCCCAGATACCCTTCAAGGGCACACCCCTAATGACCTGCTTTCTCCAACTGGGCCTCACCTCCTCAAGTCTCTACCACCATAAGACCCAAACCAGAATGGAGCCTTGTGCCCATACTACTGCCGAGAAATGTCAGTCTAGCCCCTGTGAAGTGGGAAGCTCAGCATGCTTTCCAGCCCAGAGACCACATAAAAGACTGCCAGACGCTCTTCCAAGCAGGGAGGTATATAGGGAAGCCACCACTCACAGAAGAGGGTGTGGTTGTTACCAAGCCTCGCCATGGTCACAGTGAACACACAAAGTGGCCAAGACAATGGTCTCCTCCTGCTTCTGCCTCACCTGCCTCCAGAGAAGGAAACTGGCTCTGGGCACTGGGTAGAGAGCTTCCTCTGCCAGGCCGGAGAGGGGAGGGGGCCAGCTGGGTGCAGTGGAGAAAGGCAGGTGCTCTGGGAAGCCAGAAGGTGGGTGAAGAATAGGTATTTCCTGAATTCTCTGCAGCTCTCCCAGCCCTAGCACCGTGCTGCAACCACCTTGGCCTTCATGCCCCTTCTTCGGTGAGCCCAGGTAAGGGCTCTAAGGCAAAGGACAACACTTGCAAAGGAAGGGCTGTGAGCACCTGCTAAGGCTGTCTCTCTAGCTGAGGCTGAGTCAAGCAGCTGGAAAATGACAAACATGGGTAAATAAGATAATAGGAATGACCCAGGTGATTCAACTGACATCTACACCATCAGCAGAGCTCAGAGGCCCCACAGAGGGCTCAAGGCTGCATCTGGAGGAGAGCTGAGATGTTGAATAAGGGATGCACAAGGTGGGTTGGTTTCGTTTTTCTCATTCAGATTACAGATAGCATTTTACAAGGTGCTTTTTCCCACCAGGAGATGCCCAAGTCTGGCAGACCTGGATTTTTTACAAGGCAGAGATCTGGGCTAGACCCAGGGCCCTGAGGTAGACGGATGCTTGTGAACCTGCCCTGGTGATTGCAAAAAATATGGCGCCCTCCCCTGGTCTTCCCCAGAGAACTGGGCTACATCTCATTTTCTCCCCTGCCATCAAAATTAATTTGAGCACTGCAGTAACTCTGTGTAAAATAGCATGTCCAGGATTAACTATAAATACTCTACTTCCTTTCCCCAAATTCATGGGAGATGTTAGGTCCAATTAGATGGGCCAAATGTTGACACCTGTTGAAAGTGAATGATGGCACACAGGGTTCATTAAACCATTCTCTTTACCTCTATGTGATTTTACATTTCCATAACAAAATCCTTTTGTTGTTGCTGTTGTTGTCACATTCAACCATTTTCATCCTATCACCTCTTACCAGCATTTAACCTGCTAGAGCACTGAGATCCTGCTGGAAAAGTCTGAAAACCTCACTTTCTTCACAGACCTCAGCTTCCCCAGAAGCCTGGCCAACCCTTAGAAAAGGCGAGTGTTGGCTTCCAGCGTTCTCTGAGCCCTTCTCCGAGCCCTTCTCAGATCTGCTACCCCGTGCTGTGTTTGTGTAGCAAGCTGGGGTGGCAGGGAGAGTATGGTGGTTAGAGCAGGGATTCTAGAACTCCTGTATGTAGGTTTGAATGTAAGCTTTCCACTTACATATAGATAACCTTGGACAACTCATTTAATGTCTCTAGACTACAATTATCTGATCTGAAAAGTTGCAATAATAATAACTAATAATAGTAGCTACTTCATGGGGTTATTGCAAGGATTCAGTGAGGATATTTGTAAACTTTATAAACAGTACTCAGCATATGTGTTATAAAAGTACCATCAAATAAGGAAAATATCGCAGTTCATAATTGAGCTGTGTTCACCAAGAAATAATCCACTACCTCGCACTTCCCAGCATTCCTAGCACTTACGGCAGGCTATGTGACTAGTTCAGATGGACTATAAGCAGACGAGACATGAGTCACATCCAGGATGGGGCAATTTGAGACTGAGATGCCTCCCCCATCTCTCTCTTCCCTGCTGCAGTGACCCCCAAATGTACATTCTGGATGGTATCACTAAAAAATTAAAGAAAACTCACAATCTTCATTGCACTTTAACCGAGTAAGGGATAGATAGCTCTATTGTATGAAACCACTGAAATGTTTATGGTTCATTTTGTTACTGCAGCACAGCTTAGCCTAGCCTAACTAATACATATTAGTAGCCTTTGAGACTGTAAAGAATGTTATATCTTTTTCTTATATCCATTCCAAGTTATGCAAACTTTTTAATCTTTTTATTGTTTGGTTTTGTTTTTTGTTTTCATATACTATGTCAAATTCCTTTACCATGCCAGCTGATGTCTTCAAACACCTCCCAACTTGTGTATCTTCTCCAAATCTGGGCCTACAACTGACCGTCATCCCTCATCTGACCCACAACAGGGTGAGTCCAACTCCCTCCCAAACCCATTTACAGGAATGAACCTTGGGGTCACATCTGGTATGTGTGAGGAAGGTAGGCCAGATCCTACCAATCTAGGTGGGGTTTCCTGTGATTTCTGTGACTCAGATCCTAAATGTGTGTCCCAACTGCCTCTGCTAAACACATTTTCTCATTCAGTTTTTTAATAATTGACTTTTAATAGAGACCAAGAAATCCCATTACATTTCCTCCTGGGATATCATCCAGCTGAAGAGAACAGGACAAACTGGAACGAACATAGTAAACTGGCAAAACAGTCACAGTTGAGTGCTTCTTGCACTTGACATTGTTGGGTTCTTGGGGGAATTTGGAGAAGGGCTTATAGCCCCGCGTAAGTTATAAGTATGGTGACTATTTTTTTCTAAGCTAAAAATCAGAATCCAGATCAGAATTAACATACTATGTCATTCCCATGAGGAGCAGGCTGGGACTAATTTGGTGCTAACTCTGGAGAACTTGAGGGCTACTTGAGGGCTGGTCCTTGGTGGAGGTGAAAAGGCCTGTGGCTAGGGGGCTGCAGGACCATCTGGAGTCTGTGCTGTCACTGAGGAGTCTCCTCGGAGACAGAGGGCTCGACCTGCCACCACAGGGCTGTGAGACGGCTAACAGGATCCAGTCACAGGTAGAGAAAAAAGAAATGGAGCTTGGGGCCAAGTCAGCCTGCACTCTGCTCTGGGCTCTACCACTTTCCTCTCTGGTGAACCTGGGCCTTGTCCCTCCCTCAACTCCTCTGATCTACGGTTTCTTCACATGAACTCCATTTAAATGGCTGCTCCCACCTTGAAGGGTTGGTGTGAGGATTAAAGGGGAAGCTCTCTCGATTGCAGGCTCTTAGGGCAAGGAAGGCCATCTCACCCCTTCTCCCATTAGGTCCTAGGTAGTACTTACCACTAGGTAGTACTTACTTCTACTCCCACTAGGTAGTACTTCCTTCTACTAGGTAATAGATAGAAGGAACTATCTGTAGACATTAAAATATTCACTTTATTTACATATCTTATAAGAAGCTTTAGAATTAGAGCCTGCCTTGGAGCTGTGGTGTATACCATATATTAGAATCACTAGGGATCCCAATGCTGCAGTCCACTTCCGGGGATTCTGGTTCAGGCAGTCTGGGTGACTAGATCGTCCCAGCCACACTGAGGTCCACACTCACAGCACTGCCTGCCACACAGCATCCAACCTGCAAGTCCAGCCTTGAAGGTCAGGTGGCTTGGCCACTGGCCCCATGACATTCCACCCTCCCCTTGAGAAAATAAGGATTTGACAGACAGTCTAGGAGGACACACTTCCTCCAGGCCAGAGCTCCCACTCTGCCAGGAGATAATTTACACCATGACAGCAAAGGGAATGGGATGAACGAGGAAGTGTTCTTCAAAGTCTTTCTATCTCATGGTAAATTGTGGGACTTTTCTATGCTTGGTACTTTGTAATAAATCTATTAGAATTCGAGGAAAACAAGCTCCCAGGGCCCCAAGTGAAAAAGAAGAAATAGTAATCGAATGTCACGGTTGGTGAGCATCTCAAGTACAAAAGAGGGAGGCAGATCACCTTGTCCCCAAGCAAGCAGGGACCAAACTGTGTCCCAGGACTGATCATAAAGAAGCCTCTCTCCGTCTCCCTCTCCTGAGGAGGGGAGGGGTGAGCCTAGGGGTCAGAGGAGGAAAGTCACTGTTCAGAATTGTCTGATACACGCCCAAGACAGAAATGTGCTGGCAGAGAACTGGGAAGGCAATGCCAGCCACACAGACCGGAGCACACACCACCTTGGGAAGGCCGTGGAAATGTCCTGCTGCAAAACGCATTTGTTGACATATGCTCTTGGATTTCTAAGCTTTTCACACTCTGCCTGATTAGAGTTTTGCTTTTGTTGTTACTGTGTGTGTGTGTGTGTGTGTTTAATTAATTAAAAGGCTGGCAAAAAAAAAAAGATCACCTCTGTTCTTTGGCCAACAATTTCCCTACAGCACCTACAGGGGGAGAGAGAGCAATTAAAATGTGAAAAGCAAAGGTGCCATGAACCAGGTCAGAACTCAGACAGATCTAGAGGAAGACAGAGCTACAAGGCTTAAAACAGTAACCCTGTTCAGTAGAGAAACATGGTCCGGTGAACATCCATCCTTCCTAATTCTGCTAATATGGTGACATTTCTGCTCTTCCCATGCAGAAACATGAGGGTAGTGGATGGTCCCTAGCACGTCTAGTAAAGGACAAAGATGTGGATATGATTTCACCTGGGAGCCACGGCGGAAAGGTGGGAGCATCGGTGGAATGTTCCAGAAATCATACCAGCCCCACAATTTCAAGGGCTTTCTCTTTGCTTCTCTTTGTGTGTGCTTCTTTGACCTTCGCTCATGTAACACCTCTGTGTCCTAGGCACACGTGTGTGTTTCAAGAATGAAAAGGAGGTAGAAAAAGAAACTCGTTTCCACTGAGTCCTTCAAAGGAATCAACTCGTTTCCAAGACTCCTTCAACTTCATGGTGACATTGTAGCAGCAGAAAACCACAGCTGGCCACCGAGACACAAGGCTGCCCTCTCTTTCAAACAAAGATTTTCAGGTTTCAGACAATCTGCGTCTTTGCCCCAGGCCAGCCCATTCCCCACTCAACTCCCCAGCTCCTATGAGACTTCTCTGTGCCTCCATTTCCTTGTCAGGGAAGATGGTGACAGCAGCTCTACCTGCCTCCTGGTTTGCTGTAAGAATCAAGTACATGTGAACACGGGCGGTGACTTACGAGGCCGTGCACACAGACCGGGTCGGTGCAGAGCACCATGGGAGGTGAGCAGGTGGAGCTCCGTCCTGCACCGTTTAGACAGCAGTGAGGGGAAGGAGGAGGAGGAGGAGAGGGAGAAGCAGAAAAGGCTACTGATGGTGCCGATAACGACAAGCCCCGGCACAGCCCCTTGTAACTCATGGCACAGATTCTGGGCCCCCGCTGGGCAGCAAGCAGGCAGAAAAGAGAGAAACTCACAGGCCCAAGGCTGTCCTCTCCCCCAGAGTACATCTCGCTTGGAGGCGCAGTCCTGGACAAGGAGACTCGCTTCATTTAATTTGCCTTTTTGTCAATCATTCCCAACATCTTCATTTTCTTTTTCTTTACATTAAGGATGAGTGTTGTGAGGAAGGAGTCAAAGAAATAATCAGATTAGAATGGGTGGCGATGGCTACCGCTGATAACCAAGACCGCGCAGTGATGTTCAGATTCCGCCTCTCTGCCTGGACACAGAATGGAGGTTGCTTATGCACCCAGCACTTCCCCTGGGCCCAGGGGAAAAGGGAGGCGCCTCCCTCCGAGATGGTCTCCCAAGATGTTGCAGCAATCGTCCTGGGCAGAGACCAAAGGCAAGAGGAGAGCAACTCATGTTTATTAAGTGTTAACTAGGTGCTTGGCTTAATCCTCACAATTACCCTATGCAATAAAAATCATTGCTCCCATTTTATAGATGACACAGCTCAAGGCCTCAGAGATAAAGTCACCTACTTGTACGAGATCACAGCACTAATAGGCACAGCGACCAAAGCTTGAAGGGCAAGTGCTGTGGGAAACACAGGAGTAAATATTCCAAGGCAAATACGCCCTTTCAGGAGCTTTTGGTCCTGTGAGGGAGGCACACAGGTACAATTATCATGAAATGGAAGGAGAGTGTGAGAAATGGTAACACACAAGTAGTGGACTCTAGTTCTGACCCTGGGATTCAGGGCATCGTCCAGAGAAGGCAAGTGAAGGGGACCAGGAAAGAGGGCTAGAACCACAGCAAGGGCAGGATGGGGCGACGAGCGGAAGGAGGGAGCTGACAGAAGCCCCAGCAGAGGCCTGGGAGTCTCACAGCACCAGACAGACAGCCAGGTCGGGAGGATGCTGACCGCACCCCTCCCGACTTCGTTCCTTCCCTTCCAGAATAACCTTTCAGCAAACCTCACCCAAGTGTTCACAACTGCCCTCATCCTCTCTTAAACCTAAGTTTTTCTTTCTGGGACACTCAAGCCACATCTTCCCCTCCTCACTCCCAGCCTCGACCCTTTGTCACACTGCATCCTGCTTGGCCCTGAATGCTCAGCATTGTACCCTCCCCCCAAGCAGACACAGGGTCCCCTCCATGGGACTCCTGAAGACCCACCAGCTCCCACATCGTGGCTCTTATCAGTAAATGCACACTCTCCGCAGGTCTGTGTCTCACATGAGGTTGTGCCTTCCTGGAAGCAAGAACGTTTATTTTGTCCCCCAGAGCTAAACACAGTGCTCTGCATGTAGGAGGTGATAAACAAACATCAGTAGGATAGTAGACTGAGTAACAAACATGGGAAGAGGTGAGAAGGTGACTGAAGATGGGGAGCCTCTTTGGGAAGCTTCAACGATGGTGCAGAGAACTGAACAGGCAGATGAACCGCTCACCTAACCCTTCAACAAACTGGGAAGAAAGCAAGCCCGGCTGTCAGAAGCCGGCCGACAGGCACCGCTCTTCAGGTTAGCAGCACTCCACGCTGCCGGAAATGACTGCCCTGGACAAGTCTGGGATGGGCGAGGATCGTGCTCCGGGAGACACAGCAGAGCCATCGCATGGGTGACCAAGGCACCATAAGAGCACCGCAGGAGACCATCTATGACGTGACCAAGCCCTGCAAGATCGCTGCTGATGGCCCACAGAGCCTTCGCCAGCCGGAATCTATCCCCACAGACCGCTGAGGGCTTCTGGGAGTGCTGTGGGAATCTTGGGTCATAAAACTTTCGCCCAGCTGCTTAAGCACCTGGCTGGGCAATTAAGGAGGATGCTTTCCAGCACATCAAAAGGCTCCGGGAGGTGATCTCAGGAAGCTTCCTCCTCCCTGTGAAGACAGCAGGAGTCAGGTCTCATTATCCTCATTTTACAGATGAGAAAAGTAGGTTCCCTGGTGACTAAGTCCCTTGCCTGAAGTCAAACAGCCAGCAAAGGGTGGGACCCAAAATAACGCCAGTCGCTGAGTCCCGGCACTCTGCCGCCCCAGAGCTCCCATCCCACAGCAGCGACTGTCCCCAGGAATGTCAGGGCTCAGGGCCCAGGGGCTCCTCCAGCCTCCCAGCAGGCACAGATTCTTCCCTGGCTGACAGAGATGTGGCATTTGGCCTACAGGTCATCTGATGTGCTAGTGTGCACACTAGCACCCGACTAGTGTAACTCCTTCGGCCACCTGTGTTCAAATAGTTTCAGAAGTGGCCAGACTCTTAGTGGTCATCTTACTAAACTTTTCTCCAAGTCCTTAGGCTTGTGCTTAGGTAGGAATGACTGCTCTTCCCAGGATGTGGACAAGCGGCTGGCCCTCTCTAAGTCCAGTCATACATACGAGAACTGGAAATATTCATAGTGCAGCTTTCACGGGATTGTGGTGAGCATTTCGTGAGGTCAGGTGTGTAAAGTACACAGCAGAGTACCCACCGTGTAGTAATCACTAGAAAAAGCAAGGGACCTGAACTCAAAAAATAAGTCTACATTCTCTCTCTGTCCACAGTCTGCCTAGAAAGTAGTTAACTCCCAATTCCCTCTCTTCTGGGCCAAGAAAGTTTATTTTTACTCTTAACAATTTCAACCACTTGCCTTGTTTTAACAAGCATGGATTTATTGCTAGCACAAAGGATACTTGTTACAGCAGGGACCCTCTGAGACTCACAAAGGTGGGTTGTGCTGAGCAACACCAAATCCAATCCACCTTGACTTGCCCGGCACTGAGCAGTAAACACCTTGTTCTGCCAAAAGACGGTGGATGCCCAGCCCTGGTAACTCTAGAGGGTCTCAACACACTCATGGCAGAGATGATAAAAGTACGGACAACACTCACTCTAATGGTATAAAAATAGACAGCTTCAAGCCATAGATGTCCGCCTCAGAATCACAAGTCCACAAGCTACCAAGCCTCGTTGACTGGTACTCAGATGCAAGGTGGCAGGCATATATCTGGTCCTGACCAACCTTGTTCTTTAAATTTTCTAGTGTCTTCTCATCTGGCAAGCCAACAGCTCATCTAGGTGAGCCCTGGTCACTCCATGTACTTGGAAAGGTGAGTCCTATTATAGGTCACTATTCCCCATGGATATCACAGCTGTACTTCACACACAGTAACGTTCCTCCCTTATCCCATCGGCCCATCCCACGGGTTTGGTGGTGCAGTTTGGTGGTGGCTCCCACACCCTCCTGTGCCTTCTTCCTCTAAGCCCCTGCATGCTGTAGTCTGAGATCTCTGTCTGCCATAGGGACCCATTTGGCACTCTCTCTGGGCGAGCCAGGGAGATAATGCTTCCAAGAGTTACTTGAACTAAACAAAAGACGAGGAAGAGTATGTCAACACCCAAGTGCTCTCATTCCTAAATGGGGCACTTCTGATACAGTCCTTTCATAGGACCTCAGCACAATGAAGACCCAGGACCCCCAGTGGCTGCTGACTCGGGGACACGCCCTTTACGGATGACTCCTCCTTCCTCTCCACTCCTTCCCACACTCCCCTCCTGGAGCACTCTAAAATCACCTCCCAACTGATGCTAGCCCCAAGTCCCTGCCTCGGGTCTGCTTTTGGGAAGACCTAGTCCAAGACGAGTTCTTCAGTACAAGTAGCTTTTGTGTTTAAAAAGTGGAAACAAATAATTTAATGATTATTAAATTAGATAGATATTGGCCCTGGCATGTAATAGGGAACAAGATTGAGCAGAATAAAACCCCTGACTAAAATATGGAGCTCTCAACAGACCAAGTATCAGTTTAGTATTCTGTGAATTTTTCCTATCACAGCCCAAACTTCCATTTACCTATAAGGTTCCAGGCACTGTGGATTTTCATCTTACCCTCAGGTTTGCCGAGCACTTTCTGGCCCGTGTCCCACAGACTGGGCTCTGCCCTCGTCTGCTCTGTCTCCTGCACACACGATTCGGGTCAGGGTTCGCAAGAGACCCCTCCAGCCAAGTTGAATGAATGCAAGGCTGGATCTAGACTCTATTTCAAAGGTTGCTAATTTGTTCATCAAAATTCTATTCTAGCACGATTACTAGTTTGGGGAACAACCTTTAATTTCAGCACCCAACATTAGTGTTTCCCTCAACTTAACAGCCAAGGACAGGATGTGAGTCCTACAAGACCCTGTGGTCAACCAGGGCTAACATCTCAGAAATAAGAGACACCCCAGAGACAAGAAGGAACTGCTTCTAGGTCTGCTCATTGTCAGTTGCCCATTTTATTCCTCGATCCTTTCCCCTCAAGCGCACAGAATTTAGGAAAAAATAAATAAACCTCAGTCTGCTGTAGTCTTCTTCCCGAGCAGTCCTCACAAGTGCTCACAGCCCTCAGCTGAGGCAGAGCATCTCACCAACGCTGTGCTCAGGCACCATTGGCCTCCTCCTAATGCTAGACCTCTCTCCATGGGAGGGTGCCCTGGACTCAGCTCCACAGATGTTGCCCGATTCTGACACCGAGAGGGTTCTGGTAGACCTGTTTTTCCACCAAGACTTGTTCCACTTGAGGTGGCAAGGCTTAGCCTTCAGAAGGTTTCACGAAGATTTGGAACCTATGCAGACATTTTTCAAACAAAATTATATAGTCAGATTTGCTGTGCTGTGAAATGTCTTTTCCATTTTCACACGAGCCTTCTAGGGGGTGTACTCGTTTTCCTTCATTGCTGTGTGGTTTGACATGGTGCACACGTATTTCCTCACATTTCTGCAGGCCGGGAGCCCAGAAACAGCCTCACGGGGTTACCCGCTTGTGTCTCACCAGGTTCCCACATGGGTGTCAGGCAAGCCGTATTCTCATCCAGAGACTCAACTGGGGAAGAACCAGCTTCCAAGCCTACTCTGCTGTGGGTAGAACTCAGTCCCTTTGGGCTACCTCAATGAGGGTCCTGGCGTCTTGCTGGCTGTTGCTAGAGGCCGTATGTCTTCGATGGCACCTGCAGTTCCTTGTCATGTGGACTCATTCCCCAATGTGGAGCCAGCTTCCTTCAGCCCACAGGCGAGTCTCTGAGAAGACAGAGTCTGATACAACATGATCTGGTCACATGACTGACGTCCCATTGCCTTTGCCGCACTCTGTTGGTCGGGAGAAGGCAAGGGCGCTGCAGGGAGCTGAAGGGAGGAGATTACACGATGGTGTGTGCTCCAGGAAGGAAGGCTCGGGACCAGCTGGATGCAATGAGGCCTGCCTGTAATCCCAGAGGCAGGAGGATCACCAGTTCAAGGCCAGCCTGGGCAACTTAGTGGGACTGTATCCCAAAATTAAAGAAAAAAATGTTTAAATAGCTGGAGATAGAGCTCAGCACTCCTTAGGTTCAAACCCCAGTACTGAAAAACACTGACCATGGAGTTCTAAAGTAGCTACACTGCAGTAGGGGCTCTCCGCTTGAATTTCAGCAACTGTGCCCCACACTTTCCCACTTTCTATAAGAAAACCTTCAGCAGCAGATGAGGATGGGCTCCCAGCATCCCGATCCAACACCGGGAAGAAGGTCTGGGGCCCCAGACAAGCATAACTCGCCATCACCAGGCAATCATGTGTTGTTATCTTAGAAAATCTTAGGACCTTGTATTTAATGCCATAATGTATTAGACCCAGGACCTTCCCACTGAGCTGTATCGCCAAGTCTTTTTCATTTATTTATTTATTTTTAAATTTTGTGACAGGGTGTTCCTAAGTCCCAGATCTCCCGGGTTGGGTTCAGACTTGTGATCCTCCTGCCTCAGCCTCTCAAAGTCCCGAACTTACTGGCATTCACCACTATGGCCAGCTAAGAATTTTTTTACACAGCACTCATTAGCTATCTTAACTTTCCCCTCCAACATCTTCAAATGAAGCTGACACTCAGGAAGATGTGCCGTATTTTGCCACAGGGAAGTCTACACCTCTATTTGAGAAAGACAGTTCATGCTGGTCTCCAACCTCTTCACATCCACGTGAAGGTTTACAGAAAGGGCTCACTAAGGATTTGTCCACATGAGCCACGAAAGAGTTCTGGGAAGGAACTCATTCTAAGGAGAGTTGCTTATCCAAGCCTTGCTCGCCTTTGGCACACAGTGGTATTTCCCATATTCAAACCATCTCCACATAGCCTTTTCTTGTAACACCCCTTCTTTAGATCCAGTCTTTCTTCTACAATAACATCCAGTTAAATTTTTCCTGCTATGTGACTAAAATACATGGTTAAGACTGTTTTTAATCATGGCTTGCTTAAGATAAAAATCAACCGCACCTAGCCCAGCCACCCGTGGCAGGCGGCCACCAGGCAGTGATCCCTGTGCCTGGTAGTCACACCTCTGAAATCGCCTCCTGAGTGTGGGCTGAGTCTGGCCGCTTGTTTCTAATTCGTACCATTTAGTGAGTGGCCCCAGACATCCTCCCTAGCACAGGTTCTAAGAAGCCGTGTCTGTGTCCAGTTTGAGTGCCCGCGGCCCTCGCCTGCTCTTTAGGAGGAAGTCGGCACCACATTGCCAGTCCCTACCTGGAGAGGGAAGAAAGCAAGGAAAACTCCAAGCCAAGTGCTCCGGAAGAAACCAAGGCCCATCTAGAAGGCCAACGTTTCAGTGGGAACCCATTCCGCTGAGGTGTGACTCCAGGGGCCACTGGAGTCCAGCCTCACAAGTGTCCCCAGTATCTTCCCTCCTGCCTTGGAGCTGGCACCAGGGCGTGGACAATAGATGCTGAAGCAGAAGAAAACACAGCAGGTTGTTTTATTAAAATCTCTGTGAGTACACACAATGGAGTACTACTTTGCTATAAAGAAGGATAAACTTGAGACATTCATGGATAAATGGATGCACCTTGAGAACATAATATTAAATAAAATAAATCAGACATACAAGCTTAAAGAGTGCATGGTTTCTATAAAGAGCAAAATAAAAGATATTAGAAGTAGGGAGATTTTTTTTCAAATGGGAAGGGGAACAAGAGATGGTGGGAGATGGAGGGGAGGGAAAGGGGATGAAGCATTAAAAAAAGAATTGAAAGAAAAAATGGAAATAGAGTTTTTGTAATTGGGAAGGGGGACTAAGAGATAGAGGGAGCAGGGCAAGATGGAAGGGTAGGGGCTGAAGAAAAGAATTAAGATGTGTCATGCACATGCACCAACTCCCCACGATGAATGCAATCATTCTATCTACAGACATGTACTAATAAAAATAAAATAAATAGAAATCTCCATGAGTTACCGGGAGGCAAGGTGGCCCTGCTCTGGAGCAAATGTAAGCAGACAAGATGCGAAAGAGACAGAGATTCTTCTTGGGTCAGTAGCAAGTCCAGTGACGCTGGACGGGGACAGGAGTCCAACCCAGACCCTTATCACACCAGCCCCGTGGGAGACCCCAAAGCTGGACAGGAGACAGCAGCACAAACAGCTGGGGCCAGAAAGGTGGAGAGTAAACACCACTGGAGACAAGGACATATATGGGCACACAAGCTGTTCCTGGGGACTTCCAAAGTAACTGGAGTGAGTCCCTTGTCAGGGAATCCAGGACACTGCGGTAAGAGATGGGCACAAGGCAGGCAAACAATTAATAGAAATATTTATTGACAAAGTTGGGCATGGTGGCACATGCCTGTAATCCCAGCACTCAAGAGGCTGAGGCAGGAGGATGACCACGACTTCAAGACCAGTCTGAACTACATAACTGCATACTACATACTACCTACATACTACTACATATATAGTGAGTTCAAGGCCAATCTGAACTACATAGCAAGACACTGCCTCAAAAAAAAAAAAAAGTATTGACAGCTAATAAAACAGAAGGTGAGTATTGTGACCCTGATTCTTTCCAAAGGCTATAGTCCCCAGGGACTTGAGAATGTAAACGGTGTCTCTCGCTAACAGTGTGGTAAGTTGCTATGATACAGAGGTCTGCCCAGCCTTCTGGTACCACAACAAATGAGCATCTCAGTGAAGAAAATGGAGAGAGGAAAACACACTGATCTTTCCTATTTACAGACATTAATACAAACAAGTTTACAAGGTGTGATCCAAAAATACAGTGAATATTTAAATTTTTAAAAATTCATTACAGTAAAAAATACATTGCCATCAATCTTCCACGGTATATTTCCCCTTGCATAAACACACTTATCCCACTATTCTGGCTACTTTCTGAAGCAGGTCTGAAAGTCCTCTTTCACGAGCATCTTTAGTTGAGTTGTCATGGCTGCCTCAATGTCCGGGATCATTTGAAAACATTTACCTTTCATGATCATTTTGACTTGGGGGAAGAGCCAAAAGTTACATGGTGCCAGATTTGGTGAAAAGGTAGATGAGGACACACTGTGATGTTTCTATGAGTCTGCCTTTCTGTTGGATGGCACTTGGCAGCAGCATTCAGCTTAGTTTTGATCACACCTCATAAAGGCCACACCACATCTCACATTGTCCTAGAAGGCAAGCACAAAGCACCCCTCCCAGGCTGGACCCACTCCTGAAGTTCTAGGTGAACAATTATCCCTGCATGTGTTAGAGAGGAGAAGGCCTCAAGGCTTTGGGGACCACTACCAAAATAATCAATGATGCTCCATCAAACCACTAAATATTGGGGTAATTTGTTACACAGCATCATGGTTATATCTAAAACGTCCTGAAAAGTCTTGTGTGTCCAGAGCTGGTAGGCTTTGGGGAAGTGACTGATCACAGTGTTCTAATCCATTGGTGAGTTTATCAGCTGAATGGGCTTCTTAGGAGGCAGGTCACAGTATGGATGCCTTTGTCACTGGCTCTTCCCTCTCTGGCTCTTCCTGTTCTCTCTGCTTCCTGGCTACCACGAGGCAAGCAGCTTTCCTCAGTTATGCCTTTCCACCTTTGGAACCAGCCAAACATGGACTGAACCCTCTGAAACCACAAATCAAAATTAACCTTTCCCCCTTTAAGTTGTGAATGTCAGGTATTTTGGTCACAGTGATGGAGAGGTGACTAACACACGCAATCACAGATAACTCATGCTCCCTTGACCTATGGTCTGTGCCCCACACTTGAGCAAACACCATCTGAAAGGAACAGTAGTTAGCCCCTTTTATAAGGAGGCAAGTGGGATAACAATGGAAAGAAAAGTGTCAATGTGGGTGAGAAACTCAAAGAGAAATCAAAGCCTTAGGTTCTGGTTCCAGCCCTATCAAGACCCACAAGCAGTGTGAGCTGAGTGAAATCATTTCCTCTTCTCTAAAATGGAATTAATGATAAATGCCTTTCTTACATCATGCTGTTATTATGAAATGCAAATTACAGAACCCAAGTTAAAGCTTGGTAATATGCAAGATTATATACCAAGTGAGGGATTACCATCACCAACATTATTATCATTATCTTTACTGCTGGCTATTATAAGGTAAAACCAATAAAATTTAAATGCATCAGTCCAACCAGTTAAGTAAACAGAAACCACTCAAAGTATTTGAAACAAGGGGGTGTTAATATGGAGAATAAGAGTGATTGTAAGGCCGGAAACATGACCAAAAAGTGGGGAGGCAACCCAGGGAGAAATAAGGGCAGGAAGCTGCTGCCACCCCTGAGCAGATGGGACACAAGGACGAGGCAAAATCACAGCCACTCAGGGCACAAGGTGGGCCCATAAGAACCTAGAACGATGGTTGGTGCTGGGAGCTATGAAGAAAAGCAACTCTGCCAAAGACACTCAGAAAGTGGAGGGGAAGGGAAAGCATGGTTTCTCCCTTTGGAGTCCCTCTGGGCCCCCACCAGCATAGCCTTCTGGCCGGACCCAGCCTGAAACCTGTTGACACAAGAGTGATGAATGCACCTGGGGCCCCTACTCCCTGGGCCACAGAACCACTCCATTTAGCAGGAAGTGCAATCATGTACTGGAAATGGAACCT
>PVJO010018361.1:0-36826 GCA_004026905.1 Hystrix cristata | reverse complement strand
TCTCTCTCTCTCTCCCTCTCTCCATCCTCCCTGCCTTTCTACCACTCTACCCCATAGTACAGAGCTCCTAACCAGAGGCTGGTCCCTTGACATTGGACCTTCCAGCCTCCAAAACTGTGAGAAATGATTTTTTTTTTTCTTTTTAAATTTCCTAATCTCCAGTATTCTGCTGTAACACCACAAAGTCGACCGCGGCGGGAGGCTGACAGAAGTCACATGACGTGAATCAGACAAGGGCTGTATTCCTCACACAGGCGCAGTGGCCAGAGGAGAAGCATACCGCGGCCAGTTTCCTCAGCTTCAGTTTACACACAATAACAAAAAGGACCAGAGATGACATCTGTGTAAATGATACTACAGAGAAATTCTGGGCCAAAACCCTAGTACGCCAGGGGCAAGCTACAAACAGTCAGCTTGTGCAGGGAGTGCTCTACCTGGTAGTCACACTGGATCCCTTTGACCTGTCCAACAGCCTACGTGAGAAGCATCAGCCTTGGAGTCTGCACTGAGCAAGAACCGGCTCATACTCAGGGCTCCTGGCCAGGGGCTCTCCCAACATGGGTGCCTAAAATTCTCTACGACCCTGAAGCACTGGACCGATCTGTTTCTCAAACTCCTAGTTTTGTCTTCTGTTGTAGGAACTTTGCAGAGACAGAATTTTTTCTGTACCAAGAGTTTAATTTTTACTCTCACAGAATTAAGTGAATATCACGAATATTTCTATTTGTCTGAAGTAGGCGGCATTCAGGTGAGAAACTAAGCTGAGAGCAGCAGCAGCAACAACAACAACAACAAAGAAAAAAAACTAAAAGCATAATGCAGTGGGGAAAAGGTAGGTCATATTTACAACTCCTATTGAAAAATAGCTGTGATGAAAATAGGCTATTGGTTTAAATTGAAATCCATAATCTATCCTATTAATGTTTGTATTTTATGTCCTAGTGTTATGAAAATTACCTAGTAAATTGTTCCAGAGAGCTATTGTTCTATTTCATTCCTTATTTCACAAATTGTTCATGCATGTTCCTCACATCGTTTTATAAACACATTCTCAAGGAATAGCCTAAAAACAGGGTGGGAAATATCCTACCATTTTCTCCTTTCTGAAGAAAATCATTCTGCTTCTGAATTTCCTCTGTGGTATCTCAAAGGTTAGCTATGCTTTACCTCAGGCTAAGCTGTGGAAATGGATCATGAGCTTTTCCAACCTACTGTGACTGCTTCTACCCCCTGCCTTAAATACGGACCCCTGCATGTGGCTGTAAAGCTTCGCTGAGGCAAGAAAAGAATGTTAAGTTAATATACCTACAAAGACGCCTGTCAAAGCAGTTAAAAGGAATCTCCTGTCATTATGCTTTTGAATCTATTCAGATGGAATCAACAATTCCTACTTGAAATTTGACTGCTTCTATCTTGCTACTGATTTAATGTTGTTTCCTGATAAGTTGTCTTTCAGAAACTTTATATTAATGATGCAGAATTTTTTCACTTATAGAGGTGTAAGTTGTAAAAATTTCAACGTACGAATCACTGAGGCCTGAGAATTTCAATATATGATATATTTTGCCAGCATAAAATGTCTCTTTATTATTTGCTATCATTTGCACATTTGAAACTAGATCCCCTACTTTTATATTTGGACTTCAACTGCTTTTTCTAGCTACTATTTTACCTTTTTCTCTAAATTTGATATTGTCACCCCCACCCCCACCCCAGGCCTAACATGGCTTTACCAGCATTAAGACATAATTAAGAGACTAAATTCAGTGTTTCCTGGCTTTCTGATATTGGCTTTTTAAAATACAAATTTAGTTAGGAAGCTCTGCCCCTGAGGGGAAATACAGTGACAACCAAATCAATTTCTGGCAGTTAAGTTTCGAATAACAGTGGGGTTTCTGTTTTGGTTCTGGGCAATTTCTCTGCTGCCAGTCAAGAATCTTCCCTCAGATGCATCTTTTGTCCAACCCAACTAGGGGCAGACTGTTGACTGACAACATAAAATGTGAGTCATCGATAGAATACCAGATCTGTGTGCAAACAGCAAGGAGCTTGATTAGCAACTTTATAATACAATTTAATATGGGAATATTTTAACATATACTTAACTAGAATTACATCTACATCCTTCTCACTTAATATTGAGCATACCTTGACATTAAAAAAAAAAAAAGAATGTGTTAACGGGGTTCCAGGCTTTAGGAGAAAAGGTTAATAAAGATAAAAGAGTCACATTAATAAAGGAAGGATTTAGTAATGAAAGCCATCATAGCTATTAAAGAAGCCATAGTACTGACATACGAATTTATAAGGTCCTGGACATCCGGGTTCACAAAACTCACATTCAGTGGTAATGTAACCAAACCGACTTGAGAAATGAAGACATGAGAAGAGAGTTTGAGGTACTGAGCCTCCAGGACAATAAAGTCGATTGCTTTACCATAGTCCAAAGCCCAGAACAGCCCATAGCAGACAGACTTTTTAAAATGACTATATCCCATATTTCTACAACCCAACTTTTGAAGCTATATCAGCTCTGGACATGTAGAAGAGAGACATTAATACAATTTTAATCATAGTCTAATACAAGTAAAATGTCTGCTCCTGAAGTTACCAAATATATGCACCATTATAGCCCTCCTGACTTACAATAATTTAGCACAATGCCTCTGTTCGTGTAGTAATTTATTATATCTTTTCTCTCTCATCCTATTTGTCTCATTTATCACATGGTGGGGAACAAAGTTGAACTCTTTCTACAAATAATCCCTTTGCCCAGTTTTTTCCAGGATGTAGAGAAAGAACCAAATGATATTTCCACACTCTTAATACATACACAATTGAAAAGTGTAAGATAATACAGTGAGACAGAACTCAAAAAGTGACATAATTTAAAGGCACTATATAAACTCTTTTATATTACATATTACTCTTTTATATTACATATACATGTTATATATGTGTGTATATATGTGTGTGTGTGTATGTATATATATATATATATATATATATATATATATATACAGATATTGATATTCTTTAAACCTGGTTTCCTATATCACCAAAATTTAATTTGCTTTTATCATTTTAAAAACATTTTTTTAAAAATCTGTGGACTTAAATATAATTTTTATTCAACATTTGCTTGGTAATAAATATAAGGAAAATACTATTACAAAATTTTGACTTTTTATAAGAATCTATTTTAGTAAATGGTAAATAACAATCCTACATTGCAAGAAAATTCGTTGTTATAAAATTAGATTGATGTCTTTTCAAAAAGCCCATTGAAGTGATAATTTAGCTAAAAACACTTAGATGTAGTTATTGAGATTCAACATTTGCCTCAAAATATCTGTGTATATGTCCATGTCTTTGCATATTCTCTCAGTGAGAATCTACAATCTTTAGTCAGTCTCTCTTTCTGAAATTGGAAATAACTCCACTAGGTCCCCTATAGAAGCAATGTACATTCCATACTAACAAATGCTGAAAATATTTGACCACATATTTTATTTATCAGGCCCTTGGTCTGTATTTTTTAACCCTTGGAAATTAATTGTTAGCCATATTTTCCGTTGCCGAGATGTAATACCCAACACTCACAGTTTAAAAGATCAGAAGTTTATTTTGGCCCACATATTTAGTCCATGGTTTAATCCAAAGCTCCAAGGAGGGAAGGACTGGGTAGAAGGCTAACAAAAACTGCTTCTCCCCAGGTAGCTGGGAAGCAGAGGGAGAAGTAGGAGCCAGGGAGGAAGATGCACCCTTCCAGGTCATGCTCTCCATCAACACATTCTGCTGCTGAACTCATGGATGGTGATCCAATGGATCCGTGATCCAATGAACTTTCAAACACATGATATTTTGGGGAGACATTTGTGCTATATACTTATACTCTCTATTAATTAACATAATTCTGTGTCCCCATAACATGTGAACAAAGGTTTTCAGAAATAATTCCATGTAACATCATGTTATACTATATCTTGTTAGTGGTCACCCAAAGTGACTTAGCCACCTCCTAAAGGTTTGCAGGGACTTTAGTGAATAAGGTCCTTCAGTTTTCACTTCTGGCCTTCTCCCATGCATCTAGCTTGTGGGCATCATGCCTCAGTTCCTTTTCCCTTAGGTGTATTCTCCTCAAAGCTTCTGTTCAGTCCTTCTTGAAGAAACAAATTCTAGAAAGTTTTCCACCAAATCTAGCTACTTTCATATACCAGATAAGTTTAAATTAAGCACTACTTTGTGATACTGAAAGTTATCTTAAATTGCTGAGCCTCATTTTTAAATGAAACAGTAATATTGCATGTTTCCAAGTCCAAATAATGTATCTTTTATATTATAGAGAAGATTGCAAAAAACATGCTCATTACATTTATTTTAAAAATTACTCTTTGAGCATTGGCATATTACTAGCCTTGTTCTCATCTCTAAAGATAAGTGGAAGAAAATAAAACCAAAACTCTATACTTGTCAGGTCTATTTTTACCATAATTAGCACATTCTTATACCACCAAACAATTCATTTTTCCAGACTCTCTTATTACATGTTTACTTAATATACATTCTGTGAGGGAAAAAAAAAAAAAACACTGTCAGCTACCTGTAATGGATATTTCTTAACATTTTCTCTTTGGTATAAAAACTATCTTCAGATTTCACTTTGAAATAGCTAAGCAAATAAGAACAAGTGAAAAAAAAAAGCAAAAATGTTTATAAAGTGATCATTATCTGCATAAAAAGAAGCCATGTCAAATGTGTTTGGATTCCAGAGTAACAGGTTTAAATTTTGGAATAGCAACAACCAAAATATCATATGTCAAAATATCAGTAAATAAAATCTCTAGATACATATCAACCTTAATGTACAGAACTGTGTTATAGTAGAATGACACTCTGAGATCTATATGACACATATTTTCAATATTTCAAAGAAGAATGGAGGATTGTTATTAGCCTACTAAATCGTCAAGGGTGGATCAGCAGACCCGTTTCTGTTCGCCTACCTTATACATCTTCTGCTCACTGACAGCTTACTCTTTGGGATAGTCGGTTATGAATTACTTTTTGGCAACTGAGCTGTCTAATCCAAAGATTCTCTTCTGTCCTTTTTTCCCTAGAGATGAAGTGTATCTTTTTTCTCCTCGACCTCTTTTGAGAATTATAATTTTTCTTGTATTTCTCCTATTTTTGTCATTATTTTGTATTATATTTTATGAACATATGTAAGAATAATTTTTCAAAGAAAAATCATGTTTCCTGTGAAGTAAAGAACATTTCATTGATCATGATTCAATGTTTATAATCTAAAAAATCTAAACCCAGTTCCAGCAAACCTTCCCAGAGTGGCTGACACCTTTTTATGGCTTATTGAGCAGTTATTTGATGTCAAAGGGAAATTAAGGAAAAACACTTTTTAAAGAAATCAAGATTATTTTACTGTTGGACAGCAACATAAACACATATACAGTATATAATCCAAATAAACCTGAGTTATGCGTGTTAAGAACAATGATTCAACCCTAAAAATTACTTTTTAGAATATAAAATAAAGGTAATTCTATCATGCTAAGGGGCGAGGAAGAAGAAAGGAAGGAAGACAGAGTAGTGGTATATAGTAACTTATGAGCTACATGCCAGGCATTTTACATTTGGTACTTATTTTTTACACACACACACACACACACACACACACACACACACACACTTTGCTTTATATTTAATAAAAATTCAAGCAGGTAACATAGCACCTTCAATTTCCTGTAGTTAACCTGTGGGAGAGGCTACAGACTGTTCTCTTGCCTCAGAGTACTCCTTCTGTAGTACACAGTTTACCTTGCTCTATGAGATGGAATCTATGTCAGCTCAGAGCATGGAACAGAGCCATGTATAACAGGGAAACATTTTTCATATATACATTGACAGGGAAAAGAATCCATCATACGAAATTGGAGGGGAGGAAGAAGTCATATTTCCAACCTAAGAAACTGCCATTGGCATCAGACTGTAAAAAAACTACACAAAGAACAATGTGAAAGGTGCGAAGAGTATCCTAGTCAGGCAGGATGATGAAGCTGGTATGTGGCCATCTCACTGACACCAGGCTAAGAAGATCCATTCCCGTATTTGGAAATTTTCCAAACACACGTGAAATTTTCACTCTTTAATCTCACCAACACTCCGGAGTTTATCATTTTTTTTAATGTTAACTGGTGGAGACAATTTCAGTAACTGTAACGTTTACTTACAAAATACAGTGCTTCTCTTCAGACTTCAGTAACTATAAAATCTCTAGCAGCAGATGAAGGAAAATGCATTCCATTGAATTCTGAGTTCGAGATCTTTGGGCAAACAGAACCTCTCAGTGTTTTCTAAAAATGAGAGCCAGGATCTCCAACAAGTGAATGCTTATAGTGCATGCCTCTGGACCCTGAACACAACTGTAAAATCAAAGAACTAAACTATGTTCAAGTATGTGAATATAAATATGTATGCATACACATGCTGCCAAAGTCATATGGGACATACAAAAGCAAATCCTAGTAAATTCATAGCATAGAATCCATGAGCTCACAAAGCTCTCACAAAAAGAAATGAAATACTTAGAAAAATTAGATACTGGTTCCCAAGTGGTGTTTATAGGCAACTTATGTATCAGGTAACCTTGTTTGGTAACAGAGCAACTTATTATTCTAAAAACTCTATAAATATTCTTATATGTATATGTTCCTTTCTAAATCTGTTCACAATATGGCCAATGGATTTCAAAAATGTCTTTCTTGGGGCTGGGGACTTAGCTCAGTGATTAGAGTGCTTTCCTGGCAAGCACAAGGGCCTGAGTTCGATCCCCAGCACCGGAAAAAAAAAAAAAATGTCATTCTAAAGGACAGTTGTTAAATATTTTGAGTACTTAGTTAATTGTACAGGTTACCTATGCTTTGTGGAAAACGATACTTAAATTATATTTTACAAGGAATGTGCCAGGTGATACTCATTTGTTCCTTTTTCCAGTAAACTTTCACGCAGGCTGTTTTTAATGACTGCTATGAACAGACTCCTTGCTGTGTGGTAGAGTATTATTGCCATGAATGAAGAGATTCCTTAAGTAGTTAAAACTGTCCACGGATCCACAGAGTGCCTATTTAAAAATGTGTTAGACTTTGCCTTTCTTTTAGAACTACCTTTTGTTTTTGAGGTTGTTGCTATTATTGTTATAATGGTGTTATGATTGTTGTTCACTGAAAAAACAAGTTCTTACAAACAGAAAGGCATGCAGCAAAAGAAAGAACCTGTATGGGGGGTGGACTTAGGCTTCTCTGTGAGTTTTGCTCTTACTTCTCCCTCTATTTTCTTTTTATTTATTGAAATGACTCTGTAGCTCTGCAAGGGGAAAACAAAAGGAATGAAAATTCATTTAAGTACTCTCTTTTATTTATGTTAACATTTCATCATATGCTGTTTAACAATTTACTAAATGTTTATTATGCACAGTGTTGCATTCTCAAGAGAATAAATAAGTTTCTGTCAGCACTTCTTTTATGAAATCCTATTTTGGTTGTGGATTTTAAAAATTCATAATAAACATTTCCTTCAGGAAGAAGCCAAGAAAGGAAATGCTTTGACACCATTGATAAGTGAGCTTGTAACTAAAGAAATGGAAAACAAACACATGCATAAATATGCACAGTGTGTATGTGTGGAGAGAAAGAGGAGAGTGAAACAGTTTGGGGGGGGGGCAGAGAGGGAACAAGGTAATTAATTCTTAAATTTTATGATCATTTAGATGAAATAGAAAGCAGACATTTTGAATGGTTTCAGTGTTAACGTTCACACAGTTATGTCACCAGTTATAAAATAGAAATGGCAAACCACAAATAATAGACTAGATAATGTTTGAGGTCCTCTGAGCTCCAAAGTTCTATTATTCTATTCTGTTAAGAATAAAGAATAGAAAATAAATGTCAAATAAATGTCAAAAAATGAGACATGATAATCCCTACTTTTCTCCTAGTACTTTCATACTGTGTGCCATACATCATTTGACTCACATGAAGATATGCATACAAACAAATAAATATATACACATATACATACATTTATATGTTGAAAGCAGACTGGAATCCTTATCTTCCTCGGTATTGAATTTTTTTTTAAAGGGAATGAGAACATTTGTCTGTTGATTATTATTTATCAGGCACTTTTAGTAGCTCTGCATTGACTTATTTGATATTTGAAACAAACTTACAAGAAAAATGTATTATGATAGTATCCTAATTTTTTAGATGGGAAAAATTAGAAAGGGTACGTTTAGTAACTTACCAAAGTCACAGAGTTTCTAAACAGAAAAACCAGGGTTCTCAACCAAGAAACCAGGTTCAGATCCTATTCAACTCATCTAACTTCATCTCTTCAAAGGAGATTCTGTCATGAATTTCTCATGAAATAAATGCAGGTTTTACTCTATAACCAAAACAAAATGAAGAAACAGGTATTTCTCTGTCCACATAAAATACTTTCTGCAAGTGGAACCTTCAGGGAAAGGAAAGGCAGAAAATAAACACAATTTATAAGCCCGTTCTTTAGAAATAACAGTTCATATCTTAATGACTATTCTTGTCTTTTGATTTTATGGAGATTTACATTAATTTTTAAATACAGTGACCGTTTCCCAATGTCATCATTCTGCATTGAGCACATGCTTTTGAATGTTCAGTATGATGATTTATTTGATAATTACTACTTTTTAAACAAACAAGCATAGCTGCCTTATTTGAATATTTTAAAATAATTAAATTATTTAATCTGTGTTAGTTTTCTGTGCTGTGTAACAGATTGTGGGATCTTTCTAGACAGAAATGACACAGACTTATTAACTAAACGTCTCCATGAGTAGCAGTCCAGACCCGGAGCAAGTGAGTCCTCTGCTCAAGGCCCCACAGCCTGCCACCAAGATGTCAGTAGGCAGCATCGTCATCTGGAGGCTCGACTGGGAGAGAGCGATGCTCCCTCAGGTTGTTAATAGAATTCATCTCCTTGCTGCTGTAGAACACAGAGCTTCAGTTTCTTGGCAGCTGTGGACCAGAGGCTGCCTTCAGCCACAAAAGGTCATCATTATTTCCTTGCCAACAAGACCTCTCTCTAGGCACTTCACAAGTCACAGAGAGTGAGGGCAGGAATGAGCAAGAAAAGCCTTACCTGATTTTGTATAGTTATGCGAATAACATCCATTGCTTTTGCCATGGAGTTATTTTGAACTAAAGGAATTGCAGTTTTTAAAAATCCTTTATCTGTCTAAAAGCAGAGCCTCCCATAAGAATACAACCATAAGAAACTCTTTTACTAGAAGCAACTTTAATCTTTTTAGAGACAAGAAGTCATCACCACATCCAGATAGACATTGTCACAAACTCTTGTTATCTCCTCTCTGTTCTGCCAACGCCCATTTATAATCCAAAAGCCATTTGCTTTTCCATAATCATCCTATCTTTCCCCTCTTTCTCCTATTAAGTTAGATATATCCATCCCAAATTCTGATTAGTCACCCATCTCAGAGTACTGCCATGTGCGTGCAAAATATGAATGTTAACAGAAGTATTTTTTGTATTAGTAATCTGTTTTTATCAGTCTGATTTACATGACCCCACCGAAGAGCTTCCTCCTCCACAGAAGCAAATCACAGGTCATCTATGCTCTAGGGCAAAGCAGTTCACACAAAAGCACAGATATTCAATGTTGGGAAGTAATCTTCCAGTGGCATTTTCTTCCTCCCTGGAGTTTCTGTGGTGTTATGGCTTATATCTAGATGCCCCCTCAAGCCTCTTGGAAACATAGGCAGAGGTGGAGCTTTTAGAAGGTGGCTGGATCGAGGGTGTGTGATCCTAGGATTAAAGGCACATGATTGCTAAATTAGTCCACTGACTGGTTTAGCACAGTTCTGAGGGTGTAGAGAATGAGAAGGCCCACTGTAAATGTGGGTGGCACCAGCCAAAAGGCAGGTAGCCTGAAAGGGATGAAAGAGAGAGACAGGCTGTTTCTGCTACTACTGTTTCTTGTTGCTCATTGCCTTCTGCCTGCCCTGCCATACCATGGGTTGTTTCTCCTCTACAATGCCCCTCTGCTATGCCACCCTGCCTTGGAGTGAGCCAATTATGGATTGAAACCTTACAAACTGTGAGCTGAGATAAACCGTTCCTCCTTTAACTTGTGAGTGTTTGGTATTTTGTCTCAGCAATGAGAAAATAACTAAAACACGGTCCATTTATATTCTATCCAGGTTGTAGACATATTGATTAATGTCACCCACACCCAGAATGGGGCTTTCTGTTATCCACCCTCTTAATCCCAGCACCCCGCCCTTAATCCACATTCACACACCCTAATCCAACTACCTTTGAAATCCCCTACCGGTAACTGTATGAACCTTTGGGGGACCGTCTACATATAAGCCATAATGGTTTGCCGCTGGCCCCCAGAAGAATCATATGCATCCCTCTATGCAAAAGGCATTTAGCCTAACCCTAAGAGTTGCCAAAGTCCTAACAGTTTCAGCATTGCTGAAAAGTCCAAATCTAAAGTCTCCTCTGCTATTTAAGGCAAAATCTTAACTGTAAGTCCCCTGTACAAATGAAAAAAAAAAAAAAAAGTTAAACACTTCTTGCATACAAAAGCACAAGATAAATATTCCCATTCTAAAAGGTAAAAATAGGGAGGTAGAAAGGAATGGGACCAAAGCAAGTCCGAAATCCAGCAGGATAAACATTAAGTCCCATAGTTGCATGTCCAACATCTTAGACAGTCTGTGGCAAGATATGAACTCCAAGTGCTTGGGCGGCTCCACCCCTAAGGCACTGTGGGTGGTTGTAGCTCCCATGGCTTTGGTCCTGGGATGTCTTTACTCACTCCTTGAAGTCTTCCTCAGAAGATACACATTCCTGGCTTCTCCAAACTTCTGACATCTCCACCACACTTTTCACTTCACATTTACTGCTTCATAAACTCCCCTCTCAGAGTCACACTACCTTGCCTCCCAGGCCTTCTTCTGCAATCTGGGTGGAAAATTCCCTGACCCCATAACTCTCATATTCTTCATGTCCATAAAACCAGCACCATATAGATGATGCCAACATCTGCCGCCAGCAGTAGTAGTAGCAAGGCTTCCCTTTCTCTTTGCTGTAGGGATTGAGTGCCTGGATCGCTGAGTACTATGAAACCAATCTGGAGGAACAAATTCTCCAGGCTGCTGACTTGCTGCGATATGGTGCTCTAGGGCTCTCTTCTCCAAGCAGAGTCTTTTGACTTTGCACCTTTGAGGGTGCAGGGAATGGAGTTCTGTTGCTTCTAGTAATATCCTCAGGCCAGCTTTTCTATTGTCTTCTTCCTTCTCAATATTGGGCTCTCCTCTGCTCTGTCTTTGCAGTCTGCAGCTTTACGGGCTTCCTTTCTGACCAAACTCAAAACATTTTAAGTCATTCTGCTGTGCTCTTTGCTCTTGATTTTCAACATAGATCTGGTTAAAAGCCCCCAACGGTAGCCATACCATGGCCTCAACATTGGACTGCTTTGAAATTTCTTCTACCAGATTAAACTGTCCATTGCCTTTAATCTCAGTCTCGGGCAAAGGGTCTGGACATTAGCAAATCGCAGGCAAATTTTCTGCCAAAGCATAACACGCATGATCTAGAGTCTAACAGCCAATGCAGACCTTGTTTCTAACTGAAACTTCTCGAGCCAGATCTTTACTGGCAGCATTTTGTCAGCATTTTGGTTTTACAAACTCTGACTAGACTCCCATGAAGTTCAGCTTATAGCATTCCAGGGCTGCTTCTTCAACTGTCATCTTCAAACCTTTCCGAACTCTTACTGCAAGCCAGTTCCAAAGGCTACTGAACCACATGGTCAGGTACACTCACAGTGATGAACCTCACTCTCAGTACTGAAATCTTAGTTATCTTTCTTGTTGTTGAGACAAACTACCCAATACCCATAAGTTAAAGGAGGAAAGGTTCATTTCAGCTCACAGTTTGTAGAGGTTTCAGTCCATAGTCAGCTGCTTCCAAGGCAGGGCGGTGTGGCAGAAGGCATGACAGAGGAGAAACTGTCCATGCCTAAGCAGGATGTGGCAGGCAGAAAGCAGCAACAGCAGCAGACCAGCATTCTTTCTGTCCCTTTGTATTCCATCCAGGCTGTAAGCCTATTGATTGAAGCCACCCCATTCAGGGTGAGGCTTCCATTATCCACCCTTTTAATACCAGCATCACACCCTTAAACCACATTCACAAATTCTAATCCAGCCACCTTTGAAATGTCCCACCTGTGACCACATGAAGCTTTGGGGGTACATATAGATACAAGTCATAACATTTTGTATATAGTTGACCAAGTAAGATGCATCTCACTGACACACTACTGCTCCAGGTGAGGATGTTGGTGTTAGCAACCTTTATTCTAAGGCTCGAACTGCTGTCATTTTTCTTCAGGAAATCCTAGTCTTGTTGCAAGTCTCTCCAGGCAAAAAGGTCAGTGGTTCCTTCATTCCTCTGTAGTTTCAGCTGATCTGAACAGTGCAAGGCAAAGTAACATCAGTCTCCCAAAAGTAACACTTAACGTTTCAGTAATATTGTTGAAGATACGTTCACAGAAAAAGCTCAATAATTTCTTTTCATAGTAGAAGCACATCTGGAGCCAAAATTAGGAGGCCAATATGGAGATCAGATATTTTCTTTAAGCATTTTGTCTCATTATAAGCCTATGTGATAATTTAAAAGGAAGAGTTATCTTTCCACTATTCAGGTTTTTTCATCCAGAAACAGAGTATAGCTATTCATTTACCTAAATATTTTATCTCTCTCAGTAAAGTTTAATCAAATTCTCCCTACAGGTTTTAACCATTTTTGTCACGGTGATATTTAAATAATATGTGACTTTTTTTGGTTGCTACTGTGTATAAACAATGCTTCCCATGGTGTCTTCTAATGATTGTCACTGATCTGAAAAGCAATTGCTCTTTGCATGTGTATCTCATATCTGACTAATACTACCTCCATAAAGTTGTGAGTTGCTTGAATGTATTTCACACTCACAAAAGATATATTAAGGTTCACACTGTTACTTTTGATTTCTGTATTTAGTAACTAGCTTTTTAAAAATATTTTCTCTTCCTAAACAGTTACCTTTATTGTGTTCAAAGTTTTAGTATTACTTTTGAACTTTACAAAGCATAGATTGCTCAGTTTCAATACCGAGAGGATAAAAATATTTTAATCTGCCATAAGAATAAATTTTGTATATGCCCCATGAGACTTTGGACATCTTTCTTTTTATTCCTTCTATTTTGGCTTTTTCAGAAGTGTATTTTTTGTATTAGTGTGAAAGTTCATGGATATGGAAGATATGCAATTCAAAAATTTGTTAGTATACTATTACTCATACATCTGGATTGTTAATTTGCAAACTGAGATGCCTTTTTAGATTCCATCTCCTTATTTTTCTGCCCACCTTTTCCCAGCTTCTTCACTACATCACTTTAATTTTGTGACAAAATGCTATTTTAAAAATGCTCATATAAAATGAGCATAATTAGAACAACTATTTAGACTTTGGGTCATCTAGACAAATGTATTCTTAATGGGATTAAGTATTAAAAATGTGTATTTATTTAGTAGTACTCAGGATTAGACTCAGGGCCTTGCACTTGCATAGCAAGCACTCTACCACTGAGATATATCTTCAGCCCTTTTCATATTTTTATTCTGAGATAGTGCCTAAGTTGCCCATGGCGACCTTGAACTCATGATCTTCCTGCCTCAGCCTCTGGAAGAGCTGTGATTAAAAATACGTACCACCACTCCCACCGCCTTTTTACTTTATGATTGTCTATTTTGAGCCTTTAAATTTGTTTGCTCTTTTGAAATCTAGAAGGCAATACACTGTATAATTTTTCAGCCTCTCCATAGCTGAGGATTTTCTTTGCATAAGAAATGAGAGAGTAGAGTATACAATTATTTAGCTACAATAAATAAAAGCCTCAAGTAGTCTGTCGTACAAATGTTTGCAGAGTTACATTCAGGATACATACTGTACTGTGTACAGTATATTTATAATTGTTAAGCTTAAGGTTAAGTACAAATAACTAAGAATAAAAGAAGCAATGGAAAAGTTGTTTTTTAAATACCGAATGTTGTATAAAATCTATAAAGGTCTAGAAATGTCCTTGACTAGAGACTTTTATGAGGAACATATGAAACACTGAACTGACTTGAGTCTTCCCCTCATGTTCTTTTGAGTAAAACATCTGTGGTTTCATCTGCTAAATCTTTGCTCAGGGTGACAGGTGAATGCAGCTTTTCTTCCTTTTGTGCTTAAGCATCTTCAGAAACTTAAAGGGCATCTGTACCCTAAAGTTAGGTCATGTCCAAGTAAAGCCTCCCTTGCCATGTAGCTCCACCCACTGCCCAGGTACATAACGCCCCACTTTGATTCCTGCCTGACTTTGTTCTCTCAGTCTTCAGTATACAGTTCTGCCTCTACGATTTAGGCCACTCTGGAACTTGTCACTAGCAAAGACTTTATAGCTGTGATTCTCACTTCTCTCAACAATTACACCCTGCAAGAGGTCAAGATGAATGCATCAAGTATTTAAACAGACTTCCAGCCCACATTTTAAGTCTCTCGTAAAGCCCAGGTGCCACACTTCAGCAGAGAAACACTACCTTGGGGAATATTCAAAGCTATTTTTCATTTCCTTAGCAATGCAGCAATCTAGGGAAATATCTTTCCTTTCCTTTCACCTCTATGTCCAGTTTTGGTTTAATCTGCAGTTGTGAAAGGTGAAAGAATATTGAGAAATACTATTACTTGTTGATACTTCTAGTCTCCAGTTGAAGCCACTTCTCACACTCCTCAATAACATAGTTTGTAGAAAGGTGCTACTCCTGTAGAGGTGATGAAACTCCTTTTCTTTCTCAAAGACTATTTTCTTTTGTGTGTTGTCACTACTCTTGCTCCTGCTCATGTTTCTAGTTAAATGTATCCAGTACTGGTTTTCAGTAAGAGAGTCATCCTCTATTGAAGATTTAGATCGCAGAAGCTAGAATCAATAGTAAGGATCCACACTATGGTGGTTTAAGTAAGCTCTGCTCTAAGAATTTTATTAGCACTGCTGGTGTAATACAGGACATCCAATTCAACTGGAATTTCAATCAATGAATTTTTTTTCAGTGTAAATATATTCCATGCATTGGAAGGTACATAATTACACAAGTATCATTTTTACCTGAAATTCAAATTTAATTAGTGATCTTTTATTTTTATGTGTTAGACCTGCCTATCTTCGAATGGACTAGGGGGTAAGACTGACAGATTTCTCATCCTAGATTACAATGGTAGGAAATAGAATAGTAGACTCAGTTTTGCAAACTCAGGATGAAGGTTGTCTATCTGCATTTGTGTGGTATATCACTTTAAAATTATGTGATAAATATCATTTGGGGAAGTGGGAGAAGAAAGCACAATTTAGAGCTGAGTCATTAAACATCTGGAGATGGAGATGCAAGCTAATACTTAGCTTGTTATGCTAAGTAGCTATGCTAGGTTATGCATCTGACAGATAGTCCTGATTTCAGTTTAGGTAACTAACTTTGCCAATGGGGAGAATTGAGAATAGAAGTATCTGTTATTATACAATCCCCAAAGACATCAAGCATGACATATAATGCATGGCAATACAATTGTTATGCCAGAATTAGCAAATAGATTTTAGTGTTGAATATATTACAGGAAATGGAAACAGCTTTTTCAATGCAAGACATGGCATTATAACACTCTATCTTCTCTTTTTCAATTGCCACCTGCTTTACTTTGGCTGTGGTTTGCGTCCCACAAACAACCTTGTCATGGAAACTTGATGCCCAGCATAAGAATGTTGTGAAGAGGTGGACTATCTCAGAGGTAGAGCCTAGAGAGAAGTAATTAGGTTACTGGAGGCACAGCTTTTGGAAGAGATTAATGGTGGTCTCATGGAGTAGTCAGTTCCAGCAAGAATGGATTGTTATAAAAAGAACAAGCTTGGACCTTGCATGTGGCTTCTCTCTTGCTATACTGTCTCTTCTGCCTGTGTGCCTATCGTTGTGATGCCCCTCACCATGAAGCCCGACCAAAAGCAGAACAGAGGAGATCAGCAGGTCTTGGACCTGTGGCCACCAGCGCTGTGAGCTGAGAAATCCATTTATCTTCATAGAATACCCAGTTTCAGATACTTTTTAATAACAGCAGTGGATGGACTAATACATTTTCCATCTCACACTCTATGTAGACAATGTCTTCTTTCACCCTTTCTCATTCATTTCTGTACTCCAAGAATTTAGCAACCATCGAAGATCAAGAAATATTTGTTGATTGAATCAAGAGATGAAACCTGCAATAAAACTGTATGAAAGCAGAAACCATAAGGCAGATTTTGAAATAAGGAAGGCCTTGAAATAATTCTAAAATGCATAATTATAAAATCTGAAATAATATTAAAAAGCATTAAACTGAGATAAAATTTAAGAATTAGAGATTTAAGAATTAGGGAATAAGTTTTGAGCCCCTGGCTAAAAACAGTGATGTATAAACTTAAACTTGATCATGATCCAAAATTTTTGAACATTTTACTAACTGACACTTAGACCAGTCTCCCTTGTTTAGACCACAGGTACAAATTTATAAAACAAGTTTCCTGTATTTACAAGTAAAACAAATCAATTAAATGATAATACCACCGTGTTAAGTTTTCATTTTAATTTGTATAATCAATAAAATGAGTGGCAATCCAAAGTGTCACTACCATTTTAGAAAATCAAACATCTAAAAAATCCCAACAATATTTGTACCCTTTAATCCAAGAATTCCATTTCTACAAATTAATTCATGTATAGAAACTATTTTTAATCTACAAAGAATTACTTTGATATACTGCAACAAAGTACAGTAACCAACCTAACTGTGCAACAAGCATAAAATGGTAAAATAATGGTCAGGGATTTAGCTTAGTGGTTAGAGTGTTTGCCTAGCAAGCACAAAACCCTGAGTTTGATCCCTGGCACAAAAAAAAAAAAAAAAAAAAAAAAAAAAAAAAAAAAAAAAGGTAAAATAATTTACAACACTTATGTTCACATGGAAATTACTTACCTCTTTAAAATACTGTTTAGAAAACCATATGACACACAGAATTATTTATATTGTGTTAAAAATGAAAATACAATTCACATGAAGAGATTACTAAGCAAAATAATTGGAGGAAATAGAACAAATAGCATTTTTTAAAATGGTTACTTAGCATTTTCTATGTCAGTCATTCCTCTAAGTATTTCAAATACATTAAATCCTTTAAGCTTCATAAAAATGCCATAGAGTGAATACCATTATTATTATCACTTTACAAATAAGGACATAAGAAACAAAGGTATAAGTCACAGACTTACATAAAGTAAAGCATCCACTCAGCCAAAGAGTAAATACTCAAACACAGGCCACCTGGATACAGCATTCTTAGGCACAGCTATAATTATGTGTTCAAGTTGCCATTTACCACTTTTTAAATTTCTATTCCGTAGCATATTGTATGGAAGTGAATGCATGTCTAATCACATTATCCATTACTTAATAAAAAATGTATTTAAAATAAAACTGAATAGATCAGGACTTTGAGACTTTAAAACAGAGCGGTGTTTCATCTAAACTTGCCCTTCTTTGAGATTTTCCAAACAGAGAAGACTTTTGGTATCCTGATACCTGAATACTTCACAATGAGCCCAAGACCAACGTTGAATTCTTCAGTATGGCAGATAACACACCAGGACACGATTGACTTCCAATACCAGGAAGGCCAGAGAGAGGAGATGAGTACACATCTAAGTCATGAAACTCAAGGCAAAGTTGGGATTCAGCCAAGTGAAAAGGAAGCAGGTGCCCTAGTTCCACGGGAAGAAATACAATTAGTAGTTCTCTGGATTCGCCCAAGAGCCTCCTAACCACTTCCCGGCAAGTGTAATGTCTGATATCTGAGACAGCAAGCTGAGCTAAGGAACCTCAGGATAGCAGCTACTCAGCTGGAAACAGGTTATTGCTCCCGGGAGGAGCAGAGTGTGTAGCAAGCTCCCCGGAACCTCTGAGGAGCACTGCGCCATATCCCTGCACCACTGTCTCTGCGGGGCGCGCTGTGAACGCCCTGGAAATACATCAGTTGTACTGCCAATTCCATCCTAGCAACACATTTCAGTGACCTTATTTTACATCGCACCAAGTTCAAAATCTTCATACTTAAGTACAATGGAGGATGTTGCAGTCTAGAACCTGTATGTTTGAAGGACTGAGGTCACAGATGTGAGCGCTTACTTACATAATTCAGTTTTCTTTCTACTTCATTATTGTGTGACATAGTTCTTTTCAAGATAAATAGACCTCATAATCTCATTCTAGATCAGAAAGATTTTAAAGTGTTGAAACAGGAGAGATATCTAGACATCTAGCTTCCTAGACTTAGTCACTCGATTTAAAGCCACTCCTGCCTCCATCCTTGATTCCTTTAAGTATGAGTATTGTCAAGGAGAAAGGATATGTGAACAAAGGCACTGAAGTAAAATGGTAAAACTCAGTTTATATATTCAACTTAAAGGCTAAATGTTTTCACAAATACCTATCGATGTGCAGCTAGAAGGAAACATCCATCTTGGAAGTGACTGCCCTGTCATGTTATCTACCTACTATGTTTTTTTCACCTAATATTTTAACAAAAGTAATGTGCATGCAGTGATGAACAATTTCATCTGACTCTCTCTAGGTAACAGTTGGAAATAAGGAAATAAAACTGCAGCTTGTCTTTTATTAAAGACACAACAAATGTAATAGTATTGAGATTTTTCTTTGAGACCATTACAATTTTGAATAATTTCCCCACCCTGTGTATTTGATAACTATCTTATAACACATTGAAATAATATAGATGCAGATAAATATAGATACAGGCATCTCCAAGAGTGAACATCCTGTGTTTTACATGTTTAAACATATTTTAGGGTTATAAATCCTTTTCAAATAGCTTATTGCTGTAGAAATTAGTTATGACCTGAAAATATTTGTTCACAGTAATGCCTTATACAAACATATATAAGACTGGTTGTTCTGAATAATGTTACTACTAAATTTTTATAAAGAAAGCTACTGCACATAATCCCTCTGTCTTCTGGATTAACTGTATGTCAACACTGTATACACCTGGCTGAACTTTGAATGTGTGTCTATTATTCATTTAAACAAACTAGACTCCTCTAGAAAGTTTCGGTGCTTATAAAATTAGCATCTCTGAGTTTATTCTGCTTTAGAAATTGACTACAGAATTAGTGAAAGGAATATTGCTATAGACACTCAGCATATTAATACCTTGTCTTAATGATACTTGCTGATTAATGTGCAACTTAATGTACTAACACCATACATACTTAGAGAGAAGGGCATCAGAGAGCTTGAATTCTAGCCTGCTACACTAGTAGTCATGAGCCCTAAATAAGTGATTAATTCTTCTTGAGTCAGTTTCCTTTTGTCTAAACTATCTCACAGCTCTTAAATCCCAGGAGCCTCTGTATCTCTTTCAAAGCATTCTCTGGGTTTCTATTGTTTATCTAGTAAGCAAAATTTTAACCTCTATTACTGTTAAATTAATGCAATACATCATTATACAATGTCTTTTGACAGAGATTATGGTGTACAAATTCAGACACATAAAATGCAAGAAATTATAGGGATGGTGACCAACATCACAGAAAGACTGAAAAAGATTACCTGGAATCTCAAAGAAAGGGAAGCACACTGCTCCCCCACAATCAACAAATAATAAAGACTTACCAGATTACAGACACTATGGTCAGCTGTTAGCTTTCATGGGTAAAATACATGCCTACTTCTAGTAATCATGAGTTTCACAGCAAGAATTTAAGTAGAGCCATACATATTACTGAATCTGAATGTTCAGAAATTCAACTATTATATAAAGTATGTCTTATCATTCTATCTTGATGAATTTTTGAATTCTATTTTTGAATTCTATTCTTATTGAATTGATGAATTCTATATTTGAATCTCTTCTTGAATACCCTTGCCCTGGGCATCTGACTCCCTGCTGCTCCACCCTCTCCCTTTCTTCTCCATCTCTTGCTCTTCATCAAAACCTACAAGTCCTCCTGTGCACTTGTTGGGGACATTTTAGCCGGTATTTGTGAGATTTTTAATGAAAACAAAAACTACCATTGAAGAGCCAAGGGAAATCTTAACAAAGAGCTCTAAAAATATTAAAAGCATTCAAGGTAGGAAGAAGTAATTGGGAAACCCATTGACAAAAAGAAGCTTCTAGGATTGATTGCAGAATGTCGAATTGCTAAATTTGGCTAGAGTTTCAAAACAAGAACAATGTTAATGCTAAATCAAGAACACTAGGTCTAGCTCATAAAGTTAAAGGCTAGAAAGTTAGAGCTCAGTCTGGTAGGCAAAGAAGAGGAATTTGAAGGTTATTGAGTGGGGGTGACATAATCAAAGATGAGCTTTAGGAAGATTAATTTGGCTGCTGAATGCACAATGAGCATATTAGAGGCAAGACCTGAGGCAGGAAGAAGAGTTATGGCAGTAGTTTAGGTGAGCAGTAATAAGACTGTTCACTAGTGTTGGGGTAATGTGTGAGAGAAGAGCGTGTGTGAGACAGTGGTGGGAAGGAATTGACAGTCTCTGATGAATCGCTGAAGATGAGCAAAAGCACAGTGATAAATCAAAGAGTGCTCAGAGGTCTTGGGCTTCTGTGACTAAATAAAAATACTGGAACCACTAGTGAGGTGCCAGGAGCAAGAGTCATACTGTGGGGGGAAGATGGTGAGGATCATTGGCACATGTTCCATTAGCAACATTAGCAAACCTTTATCCAGGTGAAAAGGTTATTAATGATTCAAAATGAAAGTCTGGGACTTGAGAAAATCATTAGGAAATCACACAAAGAAGTAAAACTCATGTTCAAGTTTTACTTTTACACTTTTCTTAGCCAAAAGGCAGAGAAGCGATCAAGTTTTACTTTTAAATTAGTTTTATGAACCATTCATTATACAATCTCATGGTCCAAAGTTTTTGAAATTTTTTTTTTCTTTCTCATGGGCTAGATCCTTGGTTTCTCAGGTTGCTCAAAATAGGTGTCTATTCTGAAAATATATTTATTTACAGACACTGAGCCAGTTAATTCATTTTGGCAAGATCTACCTTATAATCTACAGCACAATGGTCTGCTCTGTCAGGATTTGGTGATAACAGTCCAACTTTCTTCCTGCCATAAATCATTTCCTGTATCTCAGTATTTAGTTCGGAATATTTTGGCTTTGTCCAGATTTAGACACTGTGCTTTTGTTTAACTTAACGCTTACAAACAGTGAATCAACCCACATTCCTTAAATCTACTGTGATGTGCAGAAGCTCTTTAAGCTCTCAGCCGACACAGTGGTTGATAATAAAAGGCTTTGCCTTTTGTTGTCATTCACGTCAGTCAACAGTACACTTAGTTCCACCCACACACATACACACACCAACACACACACACACACACACACACACACACACACAGCTCATAATCTCAAGTAACCATCCTGATGAATTAATTAAGCTAATGCTGTCTGCCTGCTCTACTCAATATCCTCAGTAACATTATCTAATAACTTCTCTCCATTTGTCCCTGATGAGCCCCAATATTTCAGTCACTGGTGAAAATTTTAAAATATTTGCTATCCAATACTAGATGGGAAAAAAATCATCTATAGTGATAAAATCTTGGTCTTTGGGCAAGTAGAAACAAAAATAATCAACTGTGCAAAGATGCCTTTTCTGTGAAATATGAAGGCTTAATCATGTCTTTATCTCTTTGAAAATTCCCAGTCTTGGTTCTTATTTGATCTTCACCTGTTGAGCTCTTACACACTTTTCAAAATATCCACAGGCCCTAAATCTTGAGTATACATGCATGTAACTCAAGAGAGACTTTCAGTAGGCAAGTAGTTGTAAAAGGGACAAACATGGGTGTTCTTAAGGAATAGGTAACATCCTTTGAAAAATTAAAGAAGCCTTAAATTCAGTATCTGGAAAGCAGGGAATTAAAAAGAAAAAAGAAAAAAAAAACTGAAGGAAGACACCATAAACAATGTACGAAAATGTCCTTAATCTGGATTTGAATTATGGGATACAACTAAATGGCATTAATTATTATGGGAATTAACTGATACAAATATTTCGAAGGGCAGTAAGAGGTCCTTTTAAAAATCTCTTCTCCACTCTCTATATTATATTCATTCCTGAAAAATTCCTATGCTTTATTATACGAAGCAATAGTTTTGTCTCCCATTTCAAGAATAAAAACACTATATTCAGAAAATTGGATTAGTAGCTACTGAATTGAGATTTATTGTTTCATTTAATATTTGTATTTTAGAAAACGTCCATGAAAACTTATACCACTACTCTTTAAGATCTCAGCACCCTGCTGTTCCTATGCTGAGAGCCATTGTTTAAGTTATAAACAGGTAAAATGTCCTAAAATGTAGAGTCCATGTAGCCCATTAAAGCAGTGTGTAAATTATAGGGGCTACAACTTACGACTAGAATTTCTCACGTCAAAGAAGAGAAGGCGAGCTAGGCAAGAGACAGAGTTCAATGAAGTACCCAGGTTGGTGAGAGAAGCTAAAGTCAGACATCAGTCACACAGGAGAGTATAAGACCATATATGTAGAGCAGCTGATGGATGACCAACATGTTGGCTGTAAGAAGGTTGAGACCACAGTGGCTGGCAAGGGGACTCATCAAGTAGCCTTCCTGCAGGGGAGTAGATGGAGGTCAAGTCACAGGAAATCAATGGAAACATTACATCTAAGCTGCACAGAGAGTGGAACTACTGAGGAACTCCAAGAAACCCTGCAATTGGGGAAGATAAATCATCGTCTCCTTGAAAGGATGATTCTTCAGGCAGATGTTCACAAAAACTTTTCAAAAACCATGAAGAGAGAGTAATAAGCAGTAACATCCTCAAGCATTATAAATTAAAAATAAAATAAGTTAAAAGAATCATGGGTTTAGCTTCCTTGAACACAGATATACAATAGGTCTCAGGCACAGCACAGCAAGGTTTCCTATTAATTTAAATGGGGTAAAATGAGAAAGAGAATTCACATCAGACGATTCATGAAATAAAAATGTCGATTCTGAGCACAGTCAACACAACTTTACTGTCAGATCTCAAAACCTGCTGCACCCAGCCTCCGTGGGGGGCTGCTTTTTAATGCTACCTGTTCAGTGTCCTATTGTGTTCCAGTTTTGCAAGTTTGATCTTTAACTGTGAATTTCCTCCTCCTGATTGCACAAAGGCAAAATGCAATGTCCTTTTGAAGGCTCTTTTTCTGGATGAATATTTTAAAGCTACATCTGTGTTACATAGAATATGTAAACTGGTCATTTGTATCAGTTCATGTAAAGACTTTAGCAATCACATCACATCTAGGAGAAGTACTATTAATGTCAATGAAAGGCAGCGAATCTCATGATCCACATCATCTGCTGAAGGTGCTGGGACAGAATAGACAATGAAGAAGGGAGAAAAACGCAGTACGGAAAACCACCATGGTGCCAAAAAGGTTAGAAAAATAAGAAAATGCTTTGCTTTTGAATTTATGTGTCAGTGACCTGTAGGATAAAAACATAAAAGCTATTGACATCAAACTGAATGTTTTAGGTAAAAGTCTCTTCTTTACTTGATGAAATTTTCAATGATTTACTTTACATTTTTATTTGTTCATATGTGTTTCTGCAGTATTATAGTGAAAAAGGAAGGCTAATTGTATAATTTATAGGATATGTAAAGCAGACAACAATGGCTGTGGAGTAATTTCCTGTTTCCAAGTTATTACAAGCACAACTCATAATCATTAGGTTAAATATATGTTACAAACAAAATGAAGATTAATAATATGCATTCAGATGGATTGAAGAAATAAAGTAGTTTTTAAGAACAACATCATTTTGCTGGAAAAACTGTGTCTGTATTTTCTTAAATTTCATTATGATGGCTGATCTCAGCATAAAATTCATATAAAAATTAAGGAAAAAATTAGAGAAAATTGTAGATATCTAAGTTTTTTTAAAAATGAAGAAAGTAAATAAAATTTATTATATGCAAAACATATATTAATACTCTTAATAGAAATGAAGGTCTTAAAACACTATTACAACGGAAAAGAGGAAAAAAGTTCAAAAAGTTCCAAATAGCTAATTTTCAAGTAGGAAAAAAAAAAAAAAACCAACGGTGATACTTGCCAAAATATGAAAAGTTTCTTAAGCCTTCTGCTGTGTACCAAATTGTGTCTCCTTATCCCCATCTCTTGTCAGAGCCCTAATTCTCAATGTTATGACCAAGTACATTAGAACGGCTTATTTGTAACTAAAAGGAGCCAAGTATGTTGATAACATTGAGTTTATGCTAAGGAGGTGGTTTAAGATGGGCTTCCCTCATAGCCTCAGGATGGGACTGGTCACCAAAAACCCCAAGTACAATGTTGAAAATTTCAACCCATCAACAAACTTCTGGGGAATGGATGGGTAAAGGGACTGGAGATTGAGATCTGTAAAGATTCTTCAACCGCAAGACTTGATGAGCTTCTGGGTTGTTAATACTAAACACATGGGGGTGTTGGGATATTTCAAGCACCCAGAAAGTGCTTGAAAGCTACACCGCACACACACATGTCCCCCTATGAGTTTCTACAGAGCATATAGCTCATAATGACCTTTACAATGATTGGGTAAATGCAACAGAAATGTTTGTTTTAGTTTTGTGAGCCACTGCAGCAAATTAATCACTCAAGGTAAGGATGATTGGAATCCCAATTTATTGCTGGCTGGTCAGAAGCACAGGTCATAACCTGGAGCTTATGGCTGGTATGTCCAAAACAGGGGACAGTGTCGAGGGACAGTACATTTAATATGTGGAATAGTATGCGAATTCCTAATACAGTCAGCATTAAATTAAACCGTAGAACATCCAGTGAGGGTCCACTGGAGAATTTCTTGTTGGTGGAGAGAATTTGCACACATATTTTTGAGGACCACAGTTGAAGTCATCCGTATTAAGTACTGACTGTGATAAGTGACTATATTTCTTTCCCATCTCAAAAAGAGGGGCAAATCAAAATTCTAGGTAACATTTTTCACATGAAATTATCAAATATTTAAATGTATTAATCCATAAAGAATGTCCATGAGGAAATGATTCTTATGGATTTTTTGTGCACTTTCCAGTAAGAGTGTAAGTTTGTGCAGTTTTTGGAATTTGTCAATTTGTATTGATTCTGGATTAATCAAAAGTCCTTAACCCTGTAACTCGTTTATTGACATTGAACTAGAAAAGGGAGCATCATATAGTGCATTTTTGGACAGTAAACAATTTGAAATAATCTACATAGTCTATGTTAAGTGAAAAAGTAAATAATTTCTATCCAAGGAATGTGAATATACATATATGTTTAGATTCTCAGATTTTGTCCTAATAAAACAAAAATTAAATTTATCCTTTCTCTTTTTGAACATGAAAATGTGAAGTAAAAAATAACAGAAAGATAAACTTCAGTCTCCATGAATCTAGAAACTATCTGTAACCCCAATCACAAAATTAAAGCGGTGAAGAGGTGTGAATGATGAAAGAGAAGTCTCCAGGTTATGGGTATCAGATATAGTTGGCAAAGTATCATTTTCCAAAGTAGATATTGTATGCTAAGGGAGAGATCTCTCACTTCCTTACTTACGAACAGGCTAGGATAAGGAAGCATTTGGGACCTAGATCGGTAAGAGGTAGATGCCAGAGAGCCCCAGCAGAATAAGGAGTCACAGGGACAATCCATCTTTAGAGGAAGCAGTCTGTCAGGGAGACAGAGCAAATGGGAGATTCTCTGCGTTGTGACAGTCCTAACAGCTTCTGATTTCTGTGGGTTGGACTAAAATAAGAACCAGAAGAATCTGTTTACACATGAGCCTGTCCCAAAGGAAACTTCATTAGGAACCAGAAGAAACTTCTGCTTACATGAAAGAAGACTATAACCTGACCTCATGTGATCCCCTTGAAATTTGTGATCCAAGAATTTGCCCCAAATAAATATGTGTAATTTTTTTTTTTAAGAAAGAGCTCAGACTCTATATAGTTATAGTAAAAAAGAAAATATTAACTGACACAGGCAGCGATTTGCCATACTGATAAATGTCTGGAAGGTGGTGGTCACTGCTTTGAGCACCTCTTGTAATTGTAGAGGCCAAAGGTTACTTGTATTCATCTCAGGACTTTGCAATAAATTTAGCATTAAAATACTTATATAAGTTTTTCTTTTCCTGAAGTATACATTTTTGGTAGACTATACCATAAAATTTATATGATAATTTCAACATATACAAAATATTTTGAAAAAACTAAAAAACAATAAACATTAACAATTTGAAAAATAAGTACTTTGGGTAATTTTCAAAAATTACAAAAGTTTTAAAGCCTATCTTTCCATTTCAAGTCAACCCTTAGAGGCTCGCAGCTGTAGTAAGATATTTACTTATTTATTCATTTGTTAATGTATATTTTTATTTACTGACTAAAGGTGTATTTCTGGTGGTTTTTTGTTGTTGGATTTTAAAACTAATCTCGGATGTTTTTTCACAAATTTATATAGAACTTTAACACAGCATTTTCTGAAGCTTTAATAATATAAATAGATCTCCAAGACATTTACTTATGTGGAAAGGCAGGTTGCAGAGCTATATGGAAAGAACATTCTAATTCATATCTTAAGAATAATTACATATGTAAAAATATTCATGCAAATAAGTACATTGGAGTTACAGTCAGAAGTTGAATATTAAATTATTTGTCAGGGCAATTATCTGAGGGAAAAGTAGAAAGATTTGAATAAAACTTAGATGTTGCAGTCCATTTATTTCTGAAATGTTTGGATATGTTAATAAAAATATTTTCATGTATTCTGTGTTTCAAACCCAAACTCCATTTTTGAAAAGAATTATCTGAAGAAATCTAAGTTAGACATTTCCAAGTCCCAACATTAATGATTGCTAATTACCTTGATTATGAATTATATACAGCAAACAGAAGTATTTGTGGTTTCATTTTCTTTTTCATAAATGCAGAGTAGATAGTGTAGAAATTCAGAAAGAAAGGAGCGATGCCTGATTCTAAAGGTATTCCCCCCACCTAATAGATGGCCGGACACATACATACACAGTTTTGGTTTAAACTCTGGGTTTCATTAAAACGTATAATGCCCCAAAGTATATAGCACTTCTAGTAATCAGTAATTATTTAAAAGTGAATGATGATTTTTTTTTCCTTTGAAAAAGAAGAAACTGAGAAAACTTGAAATACAGGTGAGTATGGTGAGAACAGGGACTCACTATCCTGAGCACACATAAGTCAGTACTATGCCAGCTCATCTGATCAGAAAAGAAAATCCTTTATTGCTTTGTCAATCTACAAGGAGTCCGGGAACCATAAGCTCAGACATACTTCCCTGGTGAGTAGGAATCAGGAGAATGTATTGGAAGAGAAAGAAAGGAGAAGCTACCTGGCGACTCTATGGCAAGAAGGGGGAATTTTAGGATCCTTTTGAGCTGACTTAGAAGGCATCCTTGCTCCTCACTGGTCATCTATTCCATTTCCAGAGCAGTTAACAATTAGGCAGAATTGAATTTGGGACATCAAAAGCTCACTGACCAGCTGAGGTGGCAGAATATGAGTGTATCCAGTCTTGAAAAGCTGCTTTCAACAGTCCCGGAATGGGTCCTGGAGGCTTTGTATGAAAAGCAACTTGACTGTTGTTTTAGTTAAGGAATGCATGTCTGGGTGTGTGTAAGCCTGGTATCAAGAATATCTGAAGGAAGAGAGGATGAACTGCAAGTCTAGAAGCACACACGAAAAAATTTCTTGTACTTGCCAACAATATCAAGGGCTTGAATTGTCAGTTAACGTTCTGCAGGTCTTCACTAAAATATCAAGAGTAAAGTTTAAAGTGAAATAAAATTGAAACTTTCTCCATCTATTGTAGAATTTTAAAAAATTAGAGGAGAAAAATGAATTCAGTTAAGGGAGAAGGGTCTTGTGTTCAATAACTATTTCTAATAATTTAAACTATTAAACACAATTTGAATTTGGTATACTTGAGTTAAAAGTGGGAGAAATAAGGAAGAATAGTATTATAAATAGCAGTGGCATGATAGCCTTTAACAGGACACTGACACCTCTTCCTTTACTGTCAATGAATACATTTCTAATTTCTGATGAATATTTTCCAAACAATACACTCTAAATTTGATGAACATTGTTTCCAGTACCATCCTGTTTCTGTCACTATGGCTTTGTATAATTTAAAGTAAGATTTTGTGATGCCTCCAGCTTTGCCCTTGTTGACCAAAATTGCTTTTGCTATTCTGGGTCTCTTCTGGTTCCATATACATTTTAGGATTGTTTTCTGTATATTTGCAAAATATGCTGTTGGTATTTTGATTAGTTTTGCATTGAATCTGTATGAAACTTTTGTGAGTATGTCCATTTCAACATCATTGGTACTGCCTAACAAAGAGTATGGGACATTTTTCCATTTTCTAATATCCTCTTCAGTTTCCTTTTTCAGAGTACTTTAGTTTGGTTTGTAGAAGATTTTCATTTCCTTGGTTAGGTTAAATCCTTGGTTAGGAATTTCATTTTTCCTGAAGCTTCCGTGAATGGTATTGTTTTCACAAAATCGTTTTCACTGAGTTCATTTTTGGTGTACACAAATGCTAATGATTGTTGTGTATTCATTTTGTATCCTGCTATATTGCTAAAGTTACTTATTAATTCTAAGAGACTTTTGGTGGAGTTCTCTGGGCTTTCTATGTACAGTATCATGTAATCCATAAATAATGCTAATTCAAGTTCTTCCTTTCCTTTACATATCCCTTTTATTTCTTTACCTCACCTACTTTTTCTTACTAATGTTTCAGTACTATGTTGAATAGAAGTGGTGATAGTGGACCTCCTGGTCTTGTTCCTGATTTTAGGGGGAATGCTTTCAATTTTTCCCCATTTAGTATGATGCTGGCAGTTGGTTTGTCATAAATAGCTTTTATCAAATTCAAGTGTCATCCCTCTATACCTATTTTCTTCTAGATTCTTATAATGAAGCAGTGTTGAATTTTGCCAAAGCCTTTTTTGCATCTATCAATACAATCATGTGGTTATTGAACTTGCTTCTGTTTATGTGGTATATTACATTTATCGATTTATATATGTTGAACCATCCTTGCATCTCTGGAATGAAACTTACTTGGTCTTAAAGTATGATCTTTTTTGATGATGTGCTGTACTCTATTTGCTAACATCTTGTTGAGAATTATTGTGCTATTAGGTCTATATCTGCATCAATTGTCTCATAGTTTCTTTTGTTGATGTTGGCTCTTTTTCTGGTTTTGGAGTCAGGATGATACTGGCTTCCACGAATGAATCTGGCAGCACTTCATCACTTTAAATTTCTTTAAAAAGCTTGAGGAGTACTGGAGAGATAATATCCTTAAAAGTTTTGTAGAATTCAGCAGTGACTGCATCAAGTGCTGGGCTTTTTATTGGTTGGTAGATTGTTTATTACTCTATTTCATTACTTGTGTGGCGGTTATTCAGCATTTTTGTGTCTTCTTGGGTTAGCTTTGGTAATTTTTAGGAGCCTATGAATCTGTCCATTTCTTCAAAATGTGCCAATTTGTTAGAATACAGTTTTTCAAAATAGTTACTATATTCTGGGTTTTGACAGTGTCTGCTGTGATTTTGCCTTTTTCATTTCTAATTGCATTAATATGAGTCTTTTCTTCCTTTCTCTTGGTAAGTCTGGTAAACAGCTTACATTTTTATATTTTTTCAAAGGATCAGCTCTTAGATTTGTTGATTTTTGTGCTGGTATTTTTTAGTCTCTGTTTCATTGATTTCTGCTCTAATCTTTATAATTTCCCTCCTTAATTTGAGTTTGGGCCTGACTTGTTATTGTTTCTCAAGCATCTCAAGATTCCTCATAAGTTTATTTACTTGAGCTCACCCTGTTTTCCTAATAGGCACATTGTTTGCAATGAACTTTCCTCTTAGGACAGCTTTCATAGTGGCCCAGAGGTTTCAATGAGTTGTACAAGCTTTGTCATTAACTCCCAAAATTTTTTAAAGTTGATCTTCGATTTCTTCTGTGACCCATTGGTTGTTTAGGAGTATGTTATTCATTTCCCAGGTGCTTCTATCTTATGCACGATGTCTTCTGTTGTCAGTTTCTATTTTCATTGCAGAGTGATCTGGCAGTACATGTGTCATGTGAATCAACGGAACAGAATCAAGGATACAGAAACATCCCCAGAAACATTCAGCCACTTGATCTTTGACAAGGTGCCAAAAACATATGTTGGAGGAATAATATTCAACAAGTCATGCTGGGAAAACTGGATAACAGCTGAAGATTGAAACTAGACCTATAACTCTCACCTTACTAAATTAAAGTTAGCATAGATCAAAGATCTAAACATTAAAACAGAAACATTGAACTTACTGTAAAATGTAATACATAAAATACTTGACACCACAGGTGTAGGAAAGCATTTTCTTATCAGAAATCTAATTGCAAAAGAAATTACAGCAGGAATCAATACATGGGATTACATCCAATTGAAAAGCTTCTGTATAGCAAAAGAATCAATTAGTAGATTGAAGAGACAACCTGTAGAATGGGACAAAATTTTACCAGCCATTCTTCAGACAGAGGGCTAATATCTAGACTATATCAAGAACTCAAAAGAGAATTAGACCACCTAAAATAAAAGACCCAGTCAAGAAATGGATAAATGAAATGTACAGACACTTCATAGAGGAAGACATACAAATGGCCAACAAATATATGAAAAAATGTTCAACATCTCTGGCCATTAGAGAAACTCAAATTAAAACAACAGTAAAATTTCATCTTATGCCAGAAAGAATGGCAATGTTTAAGAAATTAACAAATAATAAATCCAAGTGAATTGGTGGTGAAAAAAGAACCTACATTGTTGGTGGGAATGTAAACTAGTATAGCCATTACAGAAATCAGTGTGGGGATTTCACAAATAACTGAAATTAGAAATTCCATGACCCAGCTACACCCCTTCTATCCATCCTCAAAGAGAATCAGACATTATACTACAGTGATACATGCATATCTGTGTGTATAGCAGCACAATTCATAGTACCTAACACCTGTAATCTAATAACAGATGATTGAATAAAGAAAGTGTGGTAATGTTCATCTATAAAGAAAGGCAAACTTGAGATTTGTAGAAAAATGAATACACTTGGAAAATATAATGTTGAAAGAAATAAACCAGACACACAAGCTTAAATAACATTATTGTATTACTCATTTGAGTAAGGCAAAGTGCAAACGAAGAGAATAATAAAAAGTGGATAGAAAGAGACAAGGGGATGGATCTCTTGCAAATGGGAAGGGGTCCAAGAGACCAAGGGTGAGGAGTGAGGGAGAGTAAAAAGGGAACTAAGTAGAATAAAGATATGCCATGTACAGGAACCTAATAACGTCAATGACTGTAAACATTATATGCTATAAACATGTGCCAGGATTAATAATATCAACAGGAATAAAAATGTGGAAAAGGGAATTAAAGGAGGCTTGTGGTAGGTGCAGGGAAAGGGAAGGAGTGTAAAAAAAGAAACAAGTTTTATCATGTACATGTACCCACGCCACAAGATTATTGTTAACTACCTATACTGTAAGCCTGTACTAATAAAAGAAAAATTAAAAGAAAAGAGGAAAAAGAACAAATTAATTAATTAATTAGATGAGTAATGACCTACTGGGGATTTGAGATATTGCAGAACAATTTTCTCACACATACCAGTTTCCATAACGAAATGTTATAAGAGCATAATATTAAATTTAAATTGAAAGCACTTTTCTTTGGATAAAATAACTAGATCAAAATATAACTACGTGCAAGATGATATTTTTATATAAAATAAAGAGAAATCCTGTCTAGACTAGACAACACCACAAAGTTTTACTTTCGTTATATTGCAGTTTTATGAAATATAAGCATAGAATGGGGGAAGACAATAAGATAAACTTTAAGGTCTCGTTCAATTCTGAGAGTTGGAAAACTTTTGAGATGTTTGGTAGAACTATTTACATATTGCTACACAACTCAGTTAAGATTGTTTAGTTATGTAAATTTAGTGTTTCTCATGGGGGAAAACCACACAAACAAGTGAAAATTTATATTTATATTATGGTTAAAATATCATCTAATATACCAATTGTATTGAACTGAGTTGGTATATATAATACAAATATAGCAGAACTGAAATGTAACACCTAGAAATCCATTTGCTGACATAAAGTATGTATGTGCTTACTTGTGAGAAAGTGTCAAATAATTTTTCATATTATAAAGTTTTAGGTCTCATTAGCATTGATGCTTTTCTCATCATTTTATTCTGTGTACTTATTTTGAGTTTAATTTGCTTTTCACTTTCTGGTTCTTAAAGTACAAATTTAGATAATTGATTCTAAATTTAATTAAAGGCTGCAAATTTTCTTTTATTTCTTTAGCAATATTGTGACTTTTTATAATTAGAAACATTTTTAAATTTTCTTTATAATTTTTATTTGAGTGTTATTTATATGTACAGCTCAACTTCTAACATTTAAAGAAGTTTCAAATGCATTATTACTGATTTCCATTTTGTTTCGGTCATAGAACATATATATTTTTTAATTTGGATCTTTTCAGAGAAATCAAGGTTTATTTTAGGTACCAAAATGTGGTATATCTTGGTGAAAGTTCCTTTTCTTCTAAGTAAGTATATGCATTATAGAGGTATTGAATGTTGTGCTCAATAAATGTAATTAGAATCAAATTGGTTCAGAATTTGGTAGCATCTCTTTTACTGTTACTGATTTTTTTTTCTAATTATATTCTTGGTCAGATTGGATAATGCATTTTGATCTTATTCAGGTTTCCTGATCTTCTCTTCTGTGTCTCCAATTTACAGTTTAGGTAATCTCATATGTTTTCCTTTTTTTTTTTTTTTCCATTGTACTTCTAAATTCTAGACTTTCCAGTTTGTTATTTTTAAGTACTTCTAAAAAAATGATTTATTGGTTTGTTAAGTCTGATTTTTCTATATCTTGAGACAATTCTTTTTGGAATTATCCATATCCCCTTTTTTTAACCTAAATCAGTAGAACACAAGATATATTATCACCAGGAATATACTTCTCCTATAAACTCATTATATTACAATGATACATGCATATCCATATTTAAAACAGTATAATTTATAATAGCTAAATCTTGGAAGTGGACCATATATCCATCAACAGATGAGTGGATAAAGAAAACATGGTATTTACACACCATGGAATAATAATTTGCCATACAGAAGGATACACTTGAATCATTTGTAGGAAAATGGATGCACCTTTTACCAGTTATTTTCTTATAATATTCTTATTTGTGAAGAAATTCTCCATGTCTTTTGACATTACCAAGTATTTTCCTTTAGATCCTTAAACATACTTGTAATAGTTGTTTCAAAATCTGTCTCTGCTAGTTTTAAAATCTTCATCACCTGTGGTCACTTCCACTTCATTCTTTTTTTCTTGATATTTTCTAATTTTTCCCATCTCTGATAATGTTTCATTGTATACTGTGCATTAAGAAAATATATTGAAAAGATTCTGGATTATATTATCATATTATAAAGTGTTATTTATTTTCCATCTTTCAGTTATCTTGAAAATATTCAAATTTCAAACTCTCTCCCAACACCTTACTAGAGTGGGTAGTAGATGGAATCTCTGCCTTTTTTATTTATTCGTTTATTCAATAAATGCAGACCTTGGTCCCACTATGTTTCAGATATTTTCCTAAGTCTTGTGGAATCAAAGAATATAAGGCCATAATTTAGCTCACTGTAGAAGATAATTCATAACATAGAACAATTATTGTGACAGTTCGATAAGATTAATTCAGGGACTACTGTGGAAATACAGAAGATATGGATATCCCTTACATTTTAAAGGTCCTGTCATATATTCTCTTACCTGTAAGACATCTTTCAGCATAGACAAAGAACAACTAACTTAGCAGGAAATGGCAAAGCTTCTAGGAAAGAGGTCATGACAGTTTCTTGAGTCAGTAATCTAGGAATATTCACAATGAACCTAGAGTGAGAATAGTTTTTTTTTTTTTTTTTTTTAAAGTCCTTCTTAAGGAATAATCAGTGCTTCTTTCTTACTGGTCTGCAAAACAACATGATTTTGATAGGGGTCTCCTAGAAACATTTTAGCACTTTGACTAGTGCTGGAACATACCACCACTTGGATCTAATACCAACCCACACTGCATCCCAAAAGACATAAATCCACCGCTCTACCCTTCTGCGTCTTTCTTTCTTTCTTTTTCTTTCTCTCTCTCTCTTTCTTTCTTTCTTTCTTTTTCTTTCTTCCTTTCTTTCCTTTCTTTCTTTCTTTCTTTCTTTCTTTCTTTCTTTCTCTTTCTCTCTTTCTCTTTCTTTCTTTCTTTCTTTCTCTCTTTCTTTCTTTCTTTCTTTCTTTCTTTCTTTCTTTCTTTCTTTCTTTCTTTCTTCCTTCCTTCCTTCCTTCCTTCCTTCCTTCCTTCCTTTCTTCCTTTCTCCCTTTCTTCCTTTCTTTTCTTTCTTTCCTTCTAACATTCCCTTCCTTCTTTCTTCCTTTCTTTTTTTTTATCAACTTATAGACTTGGATGAATTCTTTTCAGAACTGAGAATACAAAATTTCTGCCAAATTTTAAAAGTATATGCCCTAAAAATATTTAAATACTTCCTAACCCAAAAGTCTAAATTTATTTTCTCCTATAATAGAATACTTGGATATCTTAAAGACTCTGAAAGTTCAAAACATCAGAGATCCATAATGATTCGAGTGACATATTCACTATCTTAGCTTTATTTGGACATTTTAGCCACTTTTATAGAAGTCCTTTAACCTATTTTTATCACAACATTCTCAACTCTTATCTTTACTGCTCCTGGACTTTAATCCTCTTGATCTCCACTTTTTGACCAAATATTTCCCTCTTAAAATTGATTTCTTGCCAAGTTTGATTTCAGCCACCTTCTCATCAACTACTAAAATCCTTATTCCAATTACATAAGATATGAACATAGCATGGATAACATAGTAATACATAACATGGCAATAAAATATATTTGTTTTCTCTCCTAAGAACTCAGCTCAGATTATCATCAGAGAGGCTGACATCACTCTACAGATTGTCTTTTGTATAACATTACAACTCAATGAAATATTAATGGGATTAATATTCACTATGGATTCTTAAATGAAATCTATGGCTGTGTGGGAATAATAAACTGGATAAAAGAATGCCTTTTTTCCCAAATTGTTTTATCCAAAGGAAACACTGTCATGTAATTATTCTATTTTATCTAATTGTTTGCTTTTTAGAAATGCAACCTTCAAGCAAGCTGAGGTTTAGCCACTCGTAATGATTGCGGATTATCCTTTCTTAATACTTTGACGATAAAAAGTGAATTGTTTTTAGTATTTTAAAATAAATTATTTTAACTGAGTTCAATTTTAAAAGTTTATACAAACACATGAAGTTTAATTATTTGTACTTTATACAATAATTTCAAATTGTGCCTGTGTATTGAGTTGATATTAACTATATTTTCAATATTTTTATTACTTAAAACTACTTTCATAGAGAATTATAACTAGTATAAAAATTATTTGAATACCAGTGATTCCTCTTTAGTGTTTTGTTCTCAATTGTATATCAGAGTTAAAGAAATACTCCAGTCAAAATCCATTCTTACCATTGAACTTTGTGGATTTTAAAGTCATCTTCTGTAAACTCAGAGAATCCCTACTGCTTTGAAGCTAGTTGTTTACTAAGCCTAGCCATGAAGCACTAGATTCAATTTCTTATTTAAAAAAAATTCATAAAGCAGATGACATCAGACAACTCACTGCCCACACTGAAGCCAAGTAGGAGCAGAGGAACAGTCAGCAAAGCCTCCACTAGTTCCACATCTTGGAGAGAGCTGTTAGGTGCCTTATTTGACTATATTACTCTATCTAACATCTAATCACTTCTACCTTAGCATAAACAGATTTTTTTCCTCTATCTGGTGACCCTTTGTATCTTACACTCCTATCAGGTAAACGCTGAGGCCCTGTCTCTTGGGACTTATGATAATGCTTACTGCTATTGATGGTCTTATTAAATACAGGTTCCTTGCAGAGCTGAGTAACTTTATGGTCCATCTTTTTAATTTTTATTTTTATTAGTAATGTTTGCAGTACATAATAATTACATTCATTGAGAAGAGTTGGTACATGTGCATAACACATCTTAATTGTTTTATTTTTCCTTCCCCTCCCCTCTTTCTCAACCATATGTTGGTCCTGTCCATACTTTCAAGATATGTATTTTCCTGTTTCTAACTATCTAGCTTTTATTTTGCCATTTAATTTTTTTACACATTGGGTTTCTCATATAAGAGAAACTGTGTGATATTTAAGCTTGTATGTCTGATTTATTTCTCTTAACATTGTGGTCGGTTTGGGGATTTAGCTCAGTGGTAGAGAGCTTCCTTGCCAAGTCCAAGGTCCTGAGTTTGATCCCCAGCCTCCGCCCTCCAAATAACATTATGGTCACAAGGTGC
>PVJO010018360.1:0-36893 GCA_004026905.1 Hystrix cristata | reverse complement strand
GACAGCCTTGTCTTGTTCCAGATTTTAGTGTGAAAGCTTCAAGTTTCTGACCATTTAGTGTGATGTTGGCTGTTGGTTTGTCATAGATGGCTTTTTTTTTTTTATCAAATTTAGATATAGACCGTCTATTCCTAATTTCTGTAGGATTTTTACCATAAATGCCCAACAACTGATGAATGGCTAAAAAAGATGTGGTTTTTCTACACAATGGAGTACTACACCGCCATAAAAAAGGATAAACTAGAGTCATCTGTATGTAAATGGATGTTCCTTGTGAACATACTATTAAGTGAAATAAATCAGACACTTATTAGTACACATCGAATTGTTTCTCTGATATGAGAAACCATAAGTGTAAATAAGGACGAAGGGGTAGAATAGATATTTTGTTTAAATAAAAAAGAGATAGTATTCAAAAGAGAGGAGAACTAGATAAGGAAAGGGGGGATAAAGAAGAAGGTTAAAAGAAAAGTAAGATGAAAGGGGAAAAAATGGTAAAGTGTAGCTACACTTGTTGCAAATAGGGAGGGGTGGGTGAATGGAAGGGAGGGGAGGGGAAGGAGGGAAGAGGGGGGAAAACCAAGATGTATCATGTACAGGTACAAAATAACCATGTTGATTATGATCATTATGTATACAATGTACCAATGCATGTTCTTGGTAAAAATAAAAAAAAAATACTGGCGATGGAACCTTAGGTAAGTGCTCCACCACTGAGCTACAGTCTCAGCCCCCTCCCCCAACTTCCACTTTTTAAATTTTATTTTTAGACCGGGTCTCATTAAATTGCCCCAGCTGGCCTCAAACTTGCCATTCTCCTGCCTCAGGCTCTTGAGTAGCTGGGATTACAGGTGTGTACCACCATAGCCCACAACTTTTAAGAATTCATTTTAAGAAAACAATCACAGTTTTATCCAGAAAATCAGCAGTAAAGTTTTCTTACCAGGTGTGTTTATAATATTGAAGCACTAGAAATAAATTTAGGGGAGTTGAATTTTATCCTCTGTTCTTAAACATTCTCCACAGGTGACATTATCCTCAGCTTTAATCATAATCTACACATTGATTATTCCCCAATATAAAACACATCCCCCAAACGCATCTCTTAGACTCCATACTGATGTGCTCAATTACTAAGGAATAATCCTATTGGGATGTGTGCAGGTACCTCAAGCTCAATGTACTCAAGCTGGTGGATTTTTTTCCCCTGTAGTAAAAGAGAGTTTACAGGTGTCTATGGCATGCTGACCCTTCTTAAAGTAGCACCCAAGAGGATCAGCCATCTTAGCCTCCCACTATCTGCTGTTTCCACAAGTTCATGGTTTTGGGTGCTGCTGGTTCTATCTTACCCTGGAAATAGGTCTGGCTCTTTTTTTCTTGTTCTTCTTCTTCCTTAAAGGTATTGGAGATTGAAGCCAGGAAGCACTGAGCTATCTCCCCAGTCTTTTTAATTTTTTTATTTTTTTAATTTTTGAGATAGGTTTCACTAAGTTGCACAGGTTAGTCTCAAACTCACAATCCTCCTGTCTCAGCCTCCCAAGTAGTTGGAACCGGAGGCATGGCTCCCACATCTAGCAAGGTCTAGCTCTTTGATCTCCAGTTTCCTTTGTTATCACATCAGAAAACTTTGACTGTAGTTGTCTTAATCCAGAGTGTCAGAATTTGAAGAAAAGTTCAGCAAGAATCTGGAGAACAAACCTTATTTCAGAGCTAGGTGGCTGTATCCTCTATCCCATTCCCGTTCTGTCCCAGCAGAGTGAGACCACAGCATACCATTCATCCACTCCTCGGACTTGATGCTGAACTCATAGGCCGTCACCCACAGCTGCTCGTAAGGCATTTTGTTGGTTATCAAGGTCTGCAGAAGAGGGAAGGTACTCTTCTCCTTTTCCAACAGGTCTTCCTCCTTATTGATTAACTGCAGGACAAAGAAGGATGCTGTCTATTGGACAAGTGGCTCTTCCGAACCCTAAAAGCCTCATGCACCTTCACAAACAAGTAGAGGAAAACACTGTCATTAGGAGAGTATGAGAGGAGAAAAGGCAAGGACTCCAGCCAGAAGATCCCTCAGCTACCTCCAAGGACTATGGTAGCTGAGATATGGAAACTATAGGATAATTTGCTATTTGCCCCATCATCTTTGTTCCCAGTGCACCTATGTCCAATTTGCCCTGCCTCCATTTTCATACTTTCCATATGTCTTCTAGTTGTTTATGTGACTGTTCACAAGCCTTCTTACATAAACTTACCTCAAAGTTAAGAACTTTAATGCTTAAAAAAGTTAGTAGCTGGGGTTGGGGATTCAGCTCAGTGATAGAGCACTTGCCTAGCGAGTGCAAGGCCCTGAGCTCAATTCCCAGCCTGCCCCTCCACCTCCCAAAAAAAACTTAGTAGCTGACATTTGGGGAAGGTTAGTTAGCATCTCCAAGCCTTAGCTCTCCTACTTTAAATAACAGTAAATGGGGATAACTAAGGCCAAAGTTTTGCTACAAGAATTAAGGAAGATACTGCAAATGAACCACTAGGCACATTGCTGAGTGCATAATATATGCTCAACACCTGTAAGCAGTTACCCTATTATAATTTCTGTTTTCATGTATATACGACGACTTACAAAAAATTCTGGAGTGTTAAAAAAAAAAAAAGGCAGTTGGAAGTACTGTACCAGTAAAAGTACTAGACAATCAATCAGTACTATCCAATCACAGTGTCATTGGGGAAATACAAAACCAAACCTCAGAATCATCAGACTGGTAGTCCCCATCTCAAGGTCCCAAACCTCAAATTCCACCAACGCCTGAGTGAGGTTCTTGGAGAGCTCATTAAGCTTTTCCACATTGTGCTTCATCTCTTCTGCAGTCATCACTTCACGCTTCCTAAAACCTTCCAATTCCTTGCCGTAGCTTTCAAGTCTCGACTCAAACTCTGAGCATCTGAAAGTAAAGACAGCCTAGTCACATTTGGACTTTCCATTCTGTGCTTTTTCAAAGTGTCAGCCTTGCTCACTCTGAGGAGAATGTGACCTTGTGGTAGCTTCACTGACCCATCTCCTCATCTCTATCTCTCTACCTTTTGATCTCTGTCTATCTAAAAATAAATGTAAATTTTAAAAATATTGAACTACTCACATTTCATCTATCAAAGACAGGTCAGCTGTGAGTTTAACTGGAAATTAAACATTTCCAGATGTTTTCCTTACAGGTAAGTATATATTAAAATATTTGTTCATATATTGTTTCTTCCTTCAGCATTAGATATTTACTGAGTACTTAATACATCCCAGAACTGCTCTAGGCATCACAAATATAATTGTGACGTACCTTCATGGAGCATGTATTTTAGCTGAGGGAGGCCTAGACAATAAGCATGGATGAATGCATGGATGGGTGGATGGATGAATGAATAAATTCATAGGTAGGATAAAGATAAAATGAGTATTTCTCATAATGATATATGGTCTAAAGAAAATAAAATAGCAAAACAGGACTGAAGATGTAGCATAGTGGTAGAACATTTGCCTAGCATGTATAAGGTCTTGAGTTCAATTCCCAGTACAGAAAGAAAGGAAGAAAGGAAGAGAGAAAGAGAGGAAGAAAGGAAGAAAGGAAGGAAGGAAGAAAGGAAGGAAGGAAGGAAGGAAGGAAGGAAGGAAGGAAGGAAGGAAGGAAGAAAGAAAGAAAGAAAGAAAGAAAGAAAGAAAGAAAGAAAGAAAGAAAGAAAGGAAGAAAGAGAGAAAAAAGAAAATACAGTGATCAGTGGATAACTGTGTGGAGGGATAATTTAGCTAGAGTTATGGGGGATACCTTTCCAGAGACTTGTCTAATTCATCCAGATTTATCTACTTCATCCATATGATCAAGAAAGCAGGTCTCAAATTTACCTCTCCCTTTCCTAATTAGGCAGAACAATATAGTGTTTAGTGGGCAGGATCTGAAGCCGGGCAGATTGATTCAGATGCCTATATTGCCACTTTAAAGCTATGTGGCCTTGGGCAAGTTCCTTAAACTCTTTGTGCTTCGAATGTATAGAATACAGACAGAAAAATACATATATATACTTAATAGCAAAGCTATCATTAAAATGCTCAGAATTGATCCTGGTACATCATAATTGCTATATAAGTGTTTGCTCTTATTTTGCTTACTAGAATATAAATCTACAACTACAGTTTTTAGCTCCTTAATTACTTGTGTTTCCTGCACCTGGCAGAGTGTCTGGCACAAATAATCTATATTCATTGAACGAATAAGAGAATTTGTCATTGAGAACCATTTTAGTGACACTCCATGAATTCAGCTACTATCTTAAAAGTATATAATTTTGTAATGGCAGTTTTCATGTTACTTTTTTTATTAAAAGTAATTTAAGAGAGTTGATTTTCATGTGATTTGATTTGGGTTTTATTTCTAATTGCACCAAGTAGGAAGCAGGCTCTGATGTGATCTCTGAGGATCATACACCTGTGTAATTGGCCCCTCTTGAGATTGGGCTAGATGCAGTCAACTCACTTCTAATACACAGAATTCAGCAAAAGGGATGAGGTATCACTTCCAAGATTGCTTACAAAAAAGACTGACTTCTATCTTGCTTGTTCACGCTTTCTCTTAGTGTCTCTCTTGCTCTGAAGGAAGACAGCTGCTATGTGCAGAGGCTCGTGTGGCAGAGAACAGAGGGTCATTGCTGGCCAGCAGCCATGAGGAACTGAATCTTAACTAACGATCATGTGAGTGAGCCCAAAATTGGGTCCTTACCCAGCTGAGCCTTCAGATGAGACTGAACCCTTAGCTGACATTCTGACTCCAATTTCACGAGAGATCTTGAACCACAGGCATACAGCTAAGCTGCACTTGGATTTCTGGCCCTCAGACACTAAGATAATTCATTTTTGTTATTTTAAGCTGATATGTTTTGGTATACTACAACAGATAACTAATACACACTATAATACATCTGTGTCTTAGAATTTTTTGAGTCCTAAAATGTGACCAATTTTTGTAACTTATGGACACTTAACAATAGTTATTTTATTTAATACTTAAGAATAGTTATACACTTAAGAATAGTATAGTTATTTTAACTATAGTTATTGTAGGGTAGAATGTTTGAAGAGAGAATGGGCATTGGGGGAGGGAGAGAGACAAAGAAAGAGACAGAAGGAGAGAGATATACCCCCCAAATCAAGATCATTATTTACTTCAATTATCTCTTTATTTAAGCTTCACTTTATTCACCTCTTTAATTAATTATACACTCATTCATAGTAATTGATATGCAAGAATTGATGACTGCTTTATTTCAGTCATCTACTATGTAACCATCTTTTTTTTTTTTTTTTTTTTCCGGTGCTAGGGATCGAATTCGGGTCCTTGTGCTTGCAAGGCAAGCACTTTAACCACTGGGCTAAATCCCTAGCCCAATGTAACCATCTTTGAACCACTAATGTTTTTGCCTTGACTTTGACTACATCTGATACTAATATGGTTGACTTTGCTTTGTTTTTCTTTGTATTTGCATACTATACTCTTCATTACAGACAAGTTTGTTTTTCCAACTATCCATAAGATTAAGCAAACAGGAATAAGATTATAGCAGTAGCAAGTAAATCAGTTACTTAAAATTTACATGCAATATGGAGGGCTGGAGAACATGTTAAATGGCACGATAGAAATACCACCAGTAAAGTCTAGATTTGCAGACAAATGACCCAGTTTATTTAATAAATAAATTTCAAGAAAAAATTGGGGAACCTAAGATTAAAAGAAATTAAAAGACATGTCAATCAATTGCAATGTTGTAGACATTATTTGGATTCTGATTTAAGTGGACCATAAAAAGAAAAAAATAAAATTTTTGGTTCTCAGATTTAAATTTTTCAGTGACTTTCCATCATACTTAAAAAGGAACCCAAATTCACACTGTGACTTTAAGGACCTGATCCTCTAACTTTACAGCCTCAACTGAAGAGCCACTCTTCTCCTTTGCCCATGTCTCCCCATGCTGGAGCCATAGCCTGTGCTTTCTAGACTGAACACCTAGCTATTCCCTCCCTCTGAACATCTTTACTTGATCAGCTTCTTCTCATCCTCCAAGTCTCTTGTGAAATGAGCTCTTCCCTGATTCACCCACTGAATGGAAGAATAATTCTGTTTCCCTGCTCATTTTCTCACAGAGCTCCTGTATTTACCCACTTTATCTTCCATCCCCCTGCTTGATTATAATATGCTTAAGAGAATGGACCATATCCCTTATTTTGTTTAGATCTAAAATACCCCACAAACATCTTACCTGTTTAGAGATGGGGCCTGGTTGGAGGTGGGTTACTAGGGGTGTGACCTGGAAGGGTGTATTATTGTCCCTGGTTCTTCCCCCTCTGCTTCCTGGCTGCCTTGAGATGAGTAGCTTTTCTTTACCATACTCTTCCATCATGCTGTTTCTGCCTTGGAGACAGCTTACCATGGACTGAACCTACTGGAACTGCAAGCCAAATACACCTCTCTTCTTTTAGGTTGTGGGTTGTTGGTACTGCATCCCAGTCATGAAAAAGTAACTAATACATCCCATCTGTCCTCTGTATACTCAGAGAAAAGGAATGCAGATAAGAGCTAAAAAGGGAAAAGGGGAAGGTAACCTCTGACATTCTTTCCCTCCCCTGATTATTTTTGACCAAGGATTTAGAGATTCATAGGTAAACATTATAACCATTATAAGTGGTTCTCTTTCTTTGTTCTTTGTGTCTCTATTCCTCTTCACAACATTTTGTTTTGCTTTTCAATTAGCTGGGGTTTTAGATTCTGGTAAGCACTAAATTTAAAGACTAATCTTCCTGTGAAAAAGTTTCATTCCTTTGCTCATTAAAAAACTGTAAGCACCTACCATGTGCAAGGTACTGTGTTTTGGTGAAATAAATTCCTTGGGTGCTTTCCCTAAAACAGCTTCCCCTTTTTCTACAAGATACCAAAGGGTTTTCCATTGCACTGTCACTTTAGAACCATGGGAATTTTAGAACTATGTAAACTACCATTGAGTTGGACAAAATGGGAGAAGGAGGGGGAAAAGCTAATTTTCCTGCAGTCTACACAATTAGGTGCTACAGAATGCACTTCACATCACTGAAGTTCTTTTTGAAGCTACAAATATTACTTACATACAAGGGGTAATGTCTGATAAAAGTAGGAGTTTTTCACAGAGGGCAATGGTATATAATAAGCTCAGTGATTATATTAAAACATTACTATTATTTTTCTTAATTTTATTTTAGTGGTACATTTTAGATATACATAATGATAACATTCATCACAGGGTAAAACATTACTATTGTTACTCTTTAAAATTTCTTGTAGTATTAAAATACTTTCATGTCATACATAGATCTATCCATCCATATATATCTAACATAGAATAGATAATATAACATATAACAGTACACTCAGGAAATTTGGTTGAGTAAATGGGTTGTACTTTTGTGACCTCCTGGAGTCTAAGGGAGGATAATGAAGGAATTCAAAGATGGCAAGTTGGTCAAAATTCTGACAGGAAAAAGAATTCAGGAGATACTCAAAGAAAGATACTTTACTGAAGGGACTTCTTACAGAGTTAAGATATGGATGGGGTTAAAGAAATGAATAGTAGATAATGGGGTAGCTAGAGACTAGCCTTAGAGAGAAGACCTTATGACTCCGAGGGCAGAGGGGACACTGAGAACTGGGACTGTGCAGGAACACGCATTGCTTTCTGAGGGATGCTGCTACTTATTGCCAGAGCGCCAGGGCCAAGCAGCAACATGTGTGTGTGTGTTTGTGTGTGTGTGTGTGTGCACGCGCTCATGTGTGTGTGTGCAGAGAGCTCCAGCCTCCTGCAGGGCTATCCACTGGCACAGGCCAACCTGGATCCAACAGACAAGAAAACCAGAAACCACAGCCTGGATGTCAGCCTCAGTGGGAGGAGAATGAATTGCAGGGTGGGGTGGGACAGCTAATGAAGAATAATTGGCACTGAAGCCAAAAAAATTAACATGAGTTGGGGAAATGAGGTCAGTTCAGTGAAAAGGAAACAAGATTGTTTTCACAGAATATAGATGAATGTACATATATTACTCAGCACTTCTCACAGGTTGTCTCAAGATTAATGCAAAGTGATGGACATGGTGGATGTTTAAGGCTCTCCCAAGAGAGGGCTAAGCCCAGGGCTGCCTTCCCGAGCCTCTTCTAGAACTGCTTTTCTGATCTGTGCTGCTAAGAGGCTAGAAGCCAGCTGGTGGGATCAAGCTGAGAGGTGACTCTCAGAAAAAAGAGTCCTAAGTGACCACTGCTCCCACTTCTCTGAGGGCCCACACTCAACCCTCTTCACTTCAATGGCAGTTACCACATCCAATTGGTCTTACAGTAATATTCTAAAAGTACACTTGCAAAGCAGTAGGTTAGATGTTAAGAAACATTTTTCCCCCAAAGAGAAGAGGAAGCTGACAGTTTGGGGATGCTTCTATGTAAGCACAATCTCAACTCATCTCATTTCAACCTTCAGTCTAATGTGCCTAATGTTATCCCATGTTGCAGATGAGAGACACTGAGGCTCAGAGATGATGGAACTTGCTCCTGTTTAATTATCTAACAAAAATTGTTTTGCTTTATGGCTGGGCACAAAAATCACTTCCATAGGGAGACTGTATATATATCTGTATGTATGGGGTATGGGAACCTTTAGTGCTTTTTGCTCAGTTTTGCTGCAAATATAAAACTGCTTTAAAATAGTCTATGAATTTAAACATATATCAGTCCCATTGATCTGGCTAAGTTCTTAGCTCTGGGAGAAGTATCCATTTAGGTGTAGGGAAGAGACGGCTGCAGGAAGAAAAAAAAGGCACATTTTTCTTACTCTCCCTGTGGAGCAAATCTAGGCCATATTTTCAAGATAGGAACTAAATGGGTTTATCCGCCAGCCCAAATTCCCACTCTGTGTAGAAAACCTTTTTTTTATCAACCCTTTTTCTTGACTTGGAGAGATTATGGTGGCTAAAGTTGGGCACTGGGAGGTTTAATGTGTGAAGAGGAAATGACGATTGGTATGAATCTGCAGTTCATAATCCAAGTGCTACAAACTGGTGTGTGTGTGTGTGTGTGTGTGTGTGTGTGTGTGTGTGTGTGTAATGAGGATAGCACTTGACCCCCTTCACTTGACATTGTCAGATTTTTCAGTGAGTCTATATTTCCTCTTGTAACTGGATTAAAATCTTCATTTAGCAGCTAAACACACATACATGTCTAGAATAGAGCATAGCAATAGTAAAAATCCACAATAAATACCAATCGAATTGACAAATAATGAACGAATCAATAGTTACAGCCACATTAGCACTGAACAAGACCAGCTGCAAAACAGGCAGTTTCCCAGCCCCGTGCCATGCCTTTATTTTCCCTGTCTTGATATCGCGCAGATCCATGGTCTCCAATGTAAGGCTGACACTTTTGCTATTACTGTATTATTGTAGAGGCTATTATTACTTCCTGCTATTTTTTGTCTTTTTTCTCTTTGCTCTGCCAAATTCCAGTTATTCAAGGCAGGGGGGAAAGACATTGGCAGTGGCTACTACAGTGAAGAAAGCTTCAAGAGAACATCTCTCGGTGGGAAACAAAAGGAAATTCCTTCTCCACTGACTGTTTCTAGCCTTCGCCCACACATTGCTGTCAGGGGCTCTAGACAGAACAAGGAAACTGCATGTGGGTTATGAGACAAACAACCCCAGACTCTCACAGTACCTTTTAATCAGGTCCATCTCTGCCTGGTCCCTCTTGGTAAGAAGCAGGTTTCGGCTGTTTTCAAAGATGTCTTCAATCTGGTCTGGCCAGAGGAACAGAGTGCTATTCAGTTTGATATCTTCTTCTGCAAAAAACATACTGTTAGTTCCACAACACTGTTCAGCATGGGGGAATTAATTCAGCAGGACAAGAGTCCAACAGAAGTGGGTTGGGGTAGCAATGAATAGATGGACCCACTGTGGATGAATGATAGCCAACATTTATTAAGCACTTACAGGGGGCCACAATAGAAGGCAGATGGTATTATCATGCTCATTTTTACAGTGGGAAGCAAAAGTGGCTAAGTCAAGTGGCCAAGGTTACACTAATAGAAGGCAGAAGAGCAGAATTCAAATCTGAATCTAACCAACTCCAAACCACTCTGCTTTACTGGCTTCCCAAGCTAGGACTGAGTAGAGTTAGAGTCAGAGACCTGGGCTGAAGTTCTGATTCCACATCCACCTGAGTCTCAGTTTCTCTTTTGGTTAAATGGCAGTAATAGTATCAATGCCAGATGCCCTGTCAATTATAGTTCTGGCCAATTAAAAGGCCCAGGGTTTCCTTTTGAGACTTTGTCTCAAAATAAAAAATAAAAAATAAAAAAGAGCAGCAGATATAGCCCAGTTTGAAGGCCCTGGGTTCAATCCTCAGTAACACACACACACACACACACACACACACACACACACACACACAAAGATGTAGAGGGACACAAAGGAAAGTGTCCTGGTCCTCTTAAAGTCGGGAATGTATTAAGATTATACAGAGGTAAAATTAATTCATAAAAAGGATTCTGCATTTGAAAGTGACTTCTCCAGGTACGTCAAACACAAAAGGCCAAGACAGACATCTAAAAGCTAGAGGTCAAGTCTCTTTTTTATCTACGAAGATGTCCTTTGTGTGACTCAAATTCCTGTGGTCAAGTGTATGGAGTTAGTGCCTCTACTAAAAAGGGGCACTTGAAAAGCAGCACTCCTGACAGCTAGTGGTAGAATTCCTATCCCTCCTTTCTTTGACTCTTTATTCCTACAAATATAAAATGGAATATTTTTATATCTAATACATAAATATTAAAATATAAACATCCATATGCATATATATGTACATAGAAGGCACTGGACTTACGGGGCAAGTCTGCAAAGTCCATCAGGAACTCTAGCCGTTCAGCTACATCTCTAAGTTGCCTCCTGAGTTTGAACACAGTGACATCACTAGATTTCTTTAAGAATTCAATGAGGAATACCAGCTCCTCGGTATTGGCAGGAATCTCACTCACTTTGTCTGCAATGGTGCTATATTGTTTACAAATGCTACAGAAAAAGAAATGACCATCATCATCATCTAAAATTATTTTCTTCTAAGACTCATCATGTCTCTTAACTGACATGATTCCTAATTAGAGACTAGAACATCACTTTCCAATTTTTCTGTACTTGCAAATCCTTCATGGGTAATATTCACATACATACCACCTTCCAGCTCCAGGGACAGTAGTAATGGTAATATCTAACATGTATTTGGCCCTTACGAGGTGTCATGCATCATTCTAATCATTTACATATGTTAACTCATCTAATACTTAAGAGAGTTAAGTACTGTTATTACCTACATTTGATGATGGAAGAAAGTTAGGTCTGAGTGACTTTAAACAAATCGACATGGTATGTAGGCGTTAGAGTCAACTAACTCTAAAGTTCCCATAGTTTTAACACAAACTCTCACGGGTGGAATCTATATTTAGACTAAAACAACAAGAAGAACACCACCACCAGCAACAACCACCCCTCACATTTTTATGTTAAATTGGAGCTCCAAACTCACAGTGATAGAAAATTATGTTCAACTACCAGAACCACTAGATCTAGCCCATCTCTAACACAAGACTGTGAAAAATGAAATTACAGGGATAATTTGAATATGCTATAATCTACACAAAGCAAGTAACTGAATGTCTTCAACATTTTAAGTATAATTAAAAGCAAATTATCTGCAATGCACCCATGCCTAGTGAATGCCAGAGGGGCCCTCAGCATATGTTAGCGATCTTAGTTTTGTTATTACTAATTGATCATTACATGTTGATGGTCATACCCTTCATAGACGAAAACCACTTCTCTCATTTTGTCAGTCCTCAGTATCCCATTTTAACATATGGAGATCCTTCCATAATGAAGTTAATTGTATTATACTGAAGAGAAAATTAAAACAGCTGTGCAGATAATGCTGCGATTTTTAGAGAAAAAACTTTTTATATAACTCAAAACCTCAGTAGGGAAAAATTATTTACTGTACTACGATGGGTTAAGAATTCTGCACTTCTTGGACTTGTACTCATACTTCTCTATAGTTGGACATTGTATTTCCTAGCTTCTTCTGTATTTGTAGTTGGGCACTGTATTAGTCAGTGAGGGCTGCCGTAACAAAACACCATAGATAGGGAAGTTTAAACAACAAACAAAACCAAGGTGTGATGGTGCATGCCTGTAAACCCAGCACTTCAGGAGGCTGAAGCAGGAGAATCACAAGTTTGAATCCAGCCTGGCCAACTTACCAAGACCTTGGCTCAAAATAAAAAATAAAAAGAGCTAGGGATGGAGTTCAGTGGTAGAGTGCCCCCTTGGGTTTCATTCCCAGTATCATGAAAAACAAAAACAAAACAAAACAAAAAACCAAACATTTATTTTCTATTGGTTCTGGAGGTTGGGAAATCCAAGGTCAACATGCTAGATAATCTGATTCTGGTGAGGGCTCTTCTTGGCTTGCAGATGGCCTCCTTCTTCCTGTGTCTTCATCCTCTTCTTATATGCGTACCTATTAGATTAGGGCCCCACTTTTATAACCTCTGTATATGCCTTATCTTCAGAGATAGTCACATGGGGGTTAGGGGAACATATAAATTTAGAGGGAGCATAATTCAGTTTATAATAGGTCTGATCATGAGACTGGATTCCAGCCAGTGGGAAGTGAGAATCAGTGATGATAATCACTTTTGGGTCAAGCACACAGAACTGCCTACTCTTTTGTGCTTTTTCCTCCTCCCAGCTGTCTAGAATAATGGTGGCAAACCTATGGCATGCATGTGGCAGGAGGCTGTTTTATATCATTGAAAGCTCTAAAAGGTCTGCCATCACTGGTCTAGAATGTCAACACATAAGATAAACATACGAAGAAGGTCTCTTCCACCAATCTGAAACTACCCTAAGCAAGAAATAAATTTCCACTGTGTTCAATCACATCATGTAGACCCATTTAGTACAGAATGTGGGCTACTCTAAGCCAAAATTCTCTTTATCAGAGTTGAATCTTCCTTTTTGTATAACCCTTCCTGTTTTTCCTTTTTGCATAAAAACACCTAGAATAAATATCATATGGCCACTGGCTAGAAGCTTCTTGGAAGGGTCCAATGGGTAGGAGCAGATTCACTAACTATAAGACCCTCTGAAAGAACCTTGAATGTGGGCAATGGTATCAGGAATCTGACTGAGAACAAAAACAAAAACAAAAAAACAACTGCTTTATACAACTACTGATAACATTTTAAAAATATAAAGGGTCAGAGATCCCATACACACAGGGCTATTATCTGCCTAGTGTAGGACAGGGCATAAGGGAAACCCGTAAGTCCTGCTCTGATCTGTGGTCTCTTTCAATCCTGTTGTTATTGTTGGGACAAGACTTCTTCCCATGAAGGAAGCAAGCAGCCACACCAGAAGGATAATTCTTTGGAGCCTAGAATTTTTGGTCAATGCTTCAGGTTCTATCAACTTCAGACAAATGCCCCTGCAGTGGATACGACTGACATGTCTACATTTCTACTGATGTACTCCAAGGCACCACCCCAACACACACAGTTTTTCCCAGAAAACTGCCTTCTGGGCTACTCCATGATTTTGGAAATAGGAAGGCTCCTGCTAAGTAATTATATGACAGTGAAGGGGCAATGACAGGACTTGGGATCAAATGGCACAAAATCAAACACAAAATCAAATGACACAATCAAAATATTGAGCAGGTTAGTTTTCCTTTCTGCGCCTCCTTTTGTCTTTCACTACATAAAAGCTCTTATATCTCTTACCAACTTCATAGGGCTGCTAAGAAGGTTAAGAGCATGAGAATCACTATTTATAAGACAGAAAGAAGCTTCAGAATACAGCCACCAAACTGGGATTTAACCACTTACCTGGGGTTTCTGCATCCTTAGAAATCCCTACATTCAAAATGGGGCCCATATTTTCACTTACATTAAAGAGACTTAAATTATTCATTTATTTTGATAAGGATGGATGCACTGGCCAAGTAAGGCCCACATTGCTTTGCTTTGACAAGAACAAATGGACTATTGTTTAAGGAAAAAAAATTAGTTGGGCATGGTGGCACATGCCTACAGTCCCAGCACTCTGGGAGGCTAAAGCCAGAGGATCACAAGTTTCAGCCCAGACTGGGCAAGTTGATGTCTCAAAAAACAAAAAGGGATGAACATGTAGTGCACTGGGAAACCCCTGGGTTCAGTCCTCAGGAGAAGGAAATGAAAGGAAGAGAACAAACAAGCAATCAAGCAAGCAAGAAAGAAAGAAGGAAGAAAAAGGAAAGGAAGGAAGGAAAGAAGGAGGAAAGGAAGGAGAGCTAGAGAGAGGAATGGAAGGAGGGGGAGGGGAAGGGAACACAGAGGAGAGGGGAGGGGAGGAAGGAAGAAGGAAGTAAGCAAAGACTGCAGGATCTGAGACAAATTGCCAATGGATGTTCTCAATCATCCTGCTTCAGTCCCTATGTAATTTTCTTTGGACTGTTCACCTCCTAGCTTGAACCTCATCTGCCTGTCGCCCTTACTCTGGGGCAGAAAACTTGAATTAGAGGTTCAGTTTGGTCATTGCTGGAACGCACACATGCTGGCCACTTTGCAATTCTTTGGTTGGTGTCAATATCATTGCTATTTGCACTGTTACAATACCTGCTATTGGCGTCACGGTTTACATCCACTTGGTACTGAATCAGACGGTCCTTAAGATTTTGCGCTCGCTCACAGAGATCATAATTTAGGATCATGGTGTCCAGGCAGAACATGGCTAAAGGCACAGTAATGTGCATGGACGCAATTTCATTTCTCCGCTTTTTTATGCTATTGATCCTCTGTAGAAAGGAACACATTCAGTAACTTAATTTGCCTTTAAGCCTCTACCCCCAGCCTCATCCTTGGCCAACACTAATTCAATATGGAAACAAACTGATTACTCAATGAATGGACTGTGGCACATGTCATCATGGTATTTTTTATTTTTATTTTTATTTTTATTTTTATTTTTATTTTTTTCTTACCAAGAACATGTATTGGTACGTTGTATACATAGTGATCACATTCATCATAGTTATTTTGTACCTGTACATGATGTACCTTGGTTTTCCCCCTTCCCACCCCTCCCTTCTGCTCCCCCTTCCCTATTTATAACAGGTTTATATATTTTTTATATTTTTCCATATTTCTCTTTCCCCTTTCTTTTCTTTTTACTATCACAATTTTAAATATTACTCTAATATAGTTATTTTTAAAACTATTTAAACTGTTTTAAGTATATGATTTAATACATCCACAGTGTTGCACAATCATCACTATTATCCATTTCTAGAACTTTTTCATCTTTCCAAAAATGGAAAAGTGTAAATAAACTTGTTGCAAATAGAGAGGGGTGGGTGAATGGAGCGGGGGCAATAGGGGGGAAAGCCAAGATACATCATGTACAGGTACAAAACCATGTTATGATCATTACGTATATAATGTAACAATACATGTTCTTGGTAAAAATAAAAAAATTAAAAAAGAATGAAATTCAAAAACATGCTATAGCCAGGCATGGTGGTGCACACTTGTAATCCCAGCACTTGGGAGGCTGAGGCAGGAGGATTGCCATTTGTTTGAGGGCAGTCTGGGCTACATAAGGAGTTCAAGGCCAGCCTGGAGTACATAGCAAGACCCTGTCTCAAAAAAACAAAAATGCTACAACATAAATAATCCTTGAAAACACTATGCTAAGCAAAATAAGCCAATCACAAAATGGTAATTATTGTGTGATTCCATTTGTATGAAGTTCCTAGAATCATCAAATTCATAGGGACAGAAAGAATTGGTTTCCAAGGACCAATGGAAGTGGGGATGGGGAATTAGTGTCATCATGGTATTAAATATCAAGTGGCAGCTCCTACCATCACAAAATCTTCAATTTCATGATTTTCTTTCAGGAATGCAGTGATGCTTTGCTCCGCTGTGTTATCTAGTAAGTCATCATATTTTTTGTATACATTTAAGTATCTTCCATATTGACAAACATGAAATCGAACACACAAATACAGGTCAACAAATCAGATGAGTCAGATTGGCAACAGAAATAGATAATAACATAAAAAATTAACTCAAATGAGGAAAGAGAACTATAATATAGCAAAAGGTGCATTTGACTAGGAATTCAGAATTTTGGGTTCCCATTCCAATTTTGCCACTTCCTCACTGTACAAACTTAGGCAAGCTATTTTACTTTTTGAAAATCAGTGTTTTCAATTTTAAATTGAAACGCTAATCAGTACTTTATAGGATTGCTATAAATCCTAGCTGTAATATATATCAATTAATACTATGCTGACCTAATAACATTAGTTCCTATCTTTCTTTTCAGCTCCAAAATTCTATGTCTGATTTTTAAAATGAAAATTTGGAATTACTTAACTTAGAGTGAATTAAATTAAATTGTGTTTCCCTGTTTTCAGATCATGTAAAAATGACTGAACAGATTTCCAAAATTAGAGGATAAATTTAGGATGGGTCTGACTTAAAATAAGTTTGACTTGCCTTGCAAGCACAAGGCCCTGAGTTTGGTCCCTACACCCCCACCCCACCAAAAGACTCCATGAATGGAGAAAACAGGGGTTTCAAAGAGAAGTCCCCAAATCACATTCATGGGTGCTATGGCTTGTGTCTAGATGTCCCCACAAAGACTCATGGAGCCATAGATGAGGCTTTTTCAGAGATGGCTGAATCTAGAGTATGTGATGCTGGGATTAAGGATGTATGATTACTGAATCAGTCCACTGATTGGTTGACACTGCCCTAATCCCAGTAGCCTAAATAGAATATAAAAAAGGCAGAAAGAAGCTGCTAAGACTTCTTGCTTGCTTTTGTTGTCTTCTGCCCGCCATGAACTGTTTATCCTCTGTGATGCCCCTCTGCCATGCCACCTTGCCTTGGAGCCAGTCAACTATGAACTGAAACCTCTACAAACTGAGCCAAATAAACCTTTACTCCTTTAACTTTGCATGTTGGCTACTTTGTCTCAGCAACAAGAAAAGTAAGACAATGAGAGCAGGGCTTTCAAATCTGAGTCTTCAGATAAGGTTAGCAGTTGCTCTCAACTGGAGGTGATTTTGCCTTGCAGGGGGTACTTGGTGATGTTTGGGGACAGCATTAGTTGTCACAATTAGGGGGCTCCTGCTGGTAAATAGTGGGTAGTGGTAGGGGACACTGCTAAACATCTAACTGCACAGAGGACAGCCCTCCATGATGTAGAATTTTCCCACTGAAGATGTCAACAGAGTACTCAAAAAACTCTGGGTTAAGATAACCAAATGTCCTGATCTGCCTGGGACAATCGAAGTTTGCACCTGTTATCCCATGGAAATTATACAATATTCCTTTCACTCTTAAAAAGTCTCAGTTTGGAAGCTATATATGTGATCCTCCTAAACTTAATGACTACTTGTATGAGCAACTGCAAGATGTTCTACAGTGTGATGTGGAAAGGGCTTGGCCTATGGAATCAGATAACTGCTCCTTGAGCCCTTTTCTCCCATCCAAATTCCAAAACCTCGGAAGCAAAAAATTTGCATCAAAATTCATTTGGTGCCAGAAAACAAGCCTAAAGTGGTACAGGCTACTGATGTGAATATTCATAGATTTCACGACAGAATATGAGTATGTTGCTCCAGACCTTGTAGAAGCTACAGCATAATATATGACAGATGCATTATATGACTTCTGTAAAGTCCAGAAATTGCTAAATGCCAAACTCTATCTGGTCCCACAGCTTTTAGATAATAGGGATGAACCTCCAATTGAATTTGATTCATTTACAGTATAACATTGGGGAAAATACAGTTTCCTCACCTGTAAAACAGGAATAAATGGTAACACCCATGCAGGTGTTGGCTATTCTTTATTATGTATATGTTTTAGGGGTGTAGGAAGAGGGATCACTTATTTGATGATAGTTAAAAACCAATTCCAGGCGGGGTGTGGTGGAGCACACCTGTGGTCCCAGCACTCAGAGGATGAGGTGGAAAGGTCACTTGAGCCCAGCAATTTGAGACAACACAGCAAGACCCCAACTCAAAAAAAAAAAAGAATCAATACCAAAATGTTAAGTAATCAAGTTACAACTAAACCAACTTACTTGTGGGGGCCAATTTGATTTTTCTGAAATACCTCAAATGTTTGATCCACAAAATCAGCAACAAGTCTTTCATTCATGTTAACAGTTCCAAGGATCAGGTTATATCCTTTCAATTCTGGGAACAGGACAGATTCCACCTACAGAGCAGAAGCCAAGAAGGGAGATAGCACCAAAATGCAAAATCTCCATCAATGGTCTCACTTTTAGGAATACTAGAAGCACGGTAAAAGTATTTCCACTTGAGCCAGGTGTGGTGGTGCACACCTGTAATCCCAACATCTGGGAGGCTGAGGCAGGAGGATCACTGTGAGTTTGAGGCCAGCCTGGGCCATATAGTGAGTTGAAGGCCAGCCTGAACTACATGGTGAGACCTTGCCTCAAAAAAAAAAAATTTCCTCTTGAGTAGTGCTGAAACCGGCCTGCTGTTTCTTTCTGCTCCCTCTTCTCTCTTTCTTGCCTGTATTACTTTTAATTATTTGCTCCTTTCAAGTCTCTTGTCTTCAGGGAATCCTCCTAGGTGTGTCCTGGAATATAAATACTATGAAGAACTGGGTATAATTTCATTTCTTGTTTGTTGTATCCTCAGAGTGTAGCTAGAGCTTAGCATTTAGTAAATGCTCAATAAATACAGTATTGTGTGAGCAAATGAATATCATGGTGGTGCCCTCTCTTCTCCTCCTCCAATATTCACTTTTCTTCTCTAATGAAAGCTACTGGAGACATAGATTCTAATTCTGACTCTATCTCTAACACACTAGGTAAACTACTACTCTTGGAACCTCCATATTCTCATCTGTTAACGCTCAGGAAAACAAAGCTATGACTTTATGATTATAAGACACTAAGAGTATCTTTCCTGAGAGCTGAAATTCTCCAGCTTCTTAGTGGCACATCTGGGTCTCCAAGAATGTTCTCATTTACATGATTTGTAGGCTCCAAAGTTCTGCTGGGGACTCACAAATTCCCACTGTCCTCTCTGGTAAGAAAGATTTTAGTGATTGGCCACAGAAAAGATCTTCAGAATGATTTCCTAAATTATAAGTCTTCAGTAAGAATGCAGTGGTTTAGAAAAGGGAGAAAGAGAATACGAATGATTTTTGCCAACTTTGACCAGCCCAACGGTTTTCAAGCCAGTAGAGGTGAAATTTCTTTGCAGTGGCCATTTTTGCAGACAGTGGCTTTCTGAAAGCAGGGAGATGGAGAAACTGGCATTGGTCAATGGTGTAGGTGCAATGGCTTGGGCACCACAACTGGGTGCCCCAGGCCATGCAATAATGTAGACACAAAGACAAACCAAATATTGACTTTTTCTGCATTGTCATCAGTTTCTTTAATTTCTCTTTAGTTTCTCTAATTTCTCTTTAATTTCTCCTGTCAGCTTTTTCAATTCCTGGAGCCCTACTTCTTTTTCACCTCACTAAATTGTTGTTTTCCAGGTGTCTCTATTCCAGGTACTGGAAAGGCTATACTGTTTTTTTCAATTTTTATTTTTTATTAGTACATGTTTGAAGTACATAATGATTACATTCTTTGTGGGGAGTTGGTATATGTACATATCTCAATTCTTTTTTCATCTCTTTCTTTTCCCCTCCCTCTTCTTTCCCCTCTCCCTCTATCTCTCAGTCCCTTTCTCATCTGTAAAAGAGGTATTTCCTCCTTCCTATTATCTATCTTTTATTTTGCTCTTTATTTATATTTTGTGTTTTTTGTATAAAAGAAATCATATGATATTTAGCCTTATGTGTCTGATTTATTTCACTTAACATTACAGCCTCACAGTACATTCGTTTTTCTACAAATGACTTAACTTATCCTTCATGGTACAGTAGTACTCAATTCTGTATACATACCACATTTTCTTTATCCATTCATCTCTTTGTGGACATATAGGCTGTTACCAAGATTTAGCTACTATTAATTGTACTGCTGGGGCTGAGGATTTAGCTCAAGCATTAGAGCGGTTTGCCCAGCAAGTGCAAGGCCCCGAGTTGGATCCCCAACACCCCCCAAAATTGTACTGCTATAAACATGAGTATGCACGTTATCATTGTAATATGATGCCTTTAGAAGGATACCTAGAAGAGGAATAGCTGGTGTGGTGGACTTAATGTGGTCAACTTGAGCCAGAATGCTGGACTGAGTTGGTGTGATGCTGGGCGTAGAGAATCCACCTGGGGACTGTTGCTGATACAACATAAAGCAGAGTGGGAGCTGAAGCTAGATGGCGGGCTGTTTCTCAGGAGAAGCTCTGCAGCTGGTTCTCCTGAAAGGAACTCAGCTGTTCTTGTGGAGGAAGGAGCTCGGGGCCTTGCTGTCGTTGACGATGGCTGCTGTTGCTTCAGAGGAGCTCTGGTTGTCATCTCTGCTGTGAGCATTGTATCTTGCTTCCAGTGAAGATTTCTTCAGCCATCATCTGCAGACACAGACAGACATAGGACAGTGCCGTGGGCTCCCAGCCCTTGATTGGATCTTTTGGGTCTCCAGTGCGTAGATGGACATTTGGCACTTCCTGCATTTGGCTTGTGGGTGAATACTGTAATTTACAAATGTCCTCTCTATTAAATCTACTCTCTTACAACCACTGGCTCTAGAAAATCCAACTAAGACAGCTGGTTCAAATGGAATTTCTAATTTTAGTTTTCTGAGACATTTCCATACTGATTTCCATAGCGGTTGTACTAATTTACATTCCCATCAACAATGTAAAAGGGTTCCTTTTTCTCTGCAGCCTCATTGGCATTTATTATTTGATTTCTTGATAATAGCCGTTCTTTCTGGAGTAAAATAGAATCTCAGTATTGTTTTAATTTGCATTTTTTTAGTGGCCAAGATGTTGAATTTTTTCATGTATGTATTGACCATTTGTACTTCTTCTGAGAAGTGTCTCTTCATTTCAGTTGCCTCTTTTTGACTGGGTCTTTCATTGGGGGGGGTCCAATTTTTTTGAGTTCTTTATATATTCTAGATATTACTCCTCTGTCAGAGGACTAGCTGGCAAATTTTTTTTCCATTCTTGTAGGTTGTCTATTCACTGTGTTGTTTCCTTTGCTGTGCACAAGTGTTTTAATTTGATATCATCCCATTTGATTCTTGGTATTTCTTGTGATGCCCATAGCACTGGCTCCCTCCCCAAGCCCTTCAAGCTGTTTCATCTCTGAAAAATTAAAGAATGGTCCCTCCAGTTGGATGTTTAAGAAAATATCTAAGCACACAGTAGCAGACAGACAATTTCTCCAACCCCTATCAGTCTTGCCTTATTTATGGTTAAACACAGCTTTAAAACTCCGGGGAAAAGCCAGGTGTGGTGGTGCACATCCGATCTCAGCACTCTGGGAGGCTGAGGCAGAAGAATTTCAAGTTCAAACTTGGCCTGGGCAACTTAGCAATTAAGTAAGACTCTTTCTCAAAATAAAAAATTTTTAAAAGGCTGGAGATATAGCTCAATGAGAAGGCACTGGGCTTGATCCCCAGTACAGTGGTGCCTCAGTTCATGAACTTAATTTTTTCTACAGTTCTGGTCACAAACCAGATTGGTCTAAAACCTAATCAAATCCAATGGTTAAATTCAATGTTGAACTTATGGAGAAATTTGATTTGGTTTGAGACCAATTTGGTTTGCGACCAGAATCATGGAAAGAATTAAGTTTGTGAACCAAAGTGCCACATACCATAGAAAGAAAGAAAGTGGGGGGGAGAGGGAGGAGGAAAGAAAGAGATAAAGGGAAAACAAAGAAGGATTAAAAGAGATGGATAAAGCCTAGCAGCAAAATACAGCCTCTCGGGGACGTGGCTGTGTCTTGTACAACCACTCTGACATGCTGTATGAAATGAAAAAAAAAAACCAACAAAAAACTAATAAGTGAATGGTGTACCTTGGGGATCCCATCAGAATTCTTAATAATTTCCAGAAAAGAATTGGTTATTAATTCCCAGCAACCATCAAAAGATGGATTGAAGACAATAATGGGTTCATTGACTTCAAGTTTGAGCATGATCAGCTGAGGTATAAAGAACTTCATCTCTTGGTATGGCTCCTCGAAATCATTTCCATCCTTCAAAAGACATAAGGAGTAGCAAATATCACAAAATTGGACCTTTCAGAGTCAAGAAAGTGAATGTTAAATATTCATAGTGCTACCTTAGCACTAAAAAAGGAAGTGAATGTTACCTACAGATTGTTCATATTTAAAATGTGAGATGGGACAGCCTACCCCCAACCGAGCTCATGCTCTCTCCCTTTCACTAAGCCTATATTTTACATGGTTAGTCCTACACTTCATTTCTAAATCTTTCCCATCCTTCAAAATTCAGCTCAAAGTTTCCCTCTTCTGGAAAGCCTCCCTGTTTCCAATGTGAATAAAATCTCCTCCACTTCTGAACTTCTACATTTCCCCTCCCTGTATGGTATTTTATCTTTGCCTTTTGAAGGGACTTATATACACATCTTACCTTCTCTATTCTAAACTCAGCACAAGATTTATGTTTGATCTCTCTCTCCTCTCCTAAGACAGCATTTAGCACATGTAGGTGTCTAATAAAAAATCTGTTAATTGGACCCAAAAGTATGAATAGTTACCTGTATTCCTCACATGGCATGTTAATAAGCCATCTGAAATGGGTCTTTCAATACTCAAATATCAATCTTCCTACAACAAATACTGATGTAGAGGTGTATTTCTGATTTCCCACAAAAGCTAGAAACATAAGATACCTTTCCTAAACAACAATGCCTAATGAAATTTCCACAGGGCAGCTGTAAAGGACTTGTCCAAACAATTGATTTTGGAGATTTTTAGATCTGTTTAAGGAAGACTGATAAACATTTATTGAACATCTACTGTGTATCGAACACTCACAAATTCCTTGTTTCTTCCAGATATATAAATATTTCACTTTTTTCTCTGTGTGGCATTTTGGAGTGAGATTTCTTTGCACATCTAGGTTTCTTCTGCTGAGCAAAGGGGATGCTAAACATGAAAACCACACAGTGGTTTTCTTTAGTATAAACACTGCACAGCCCAAAGAAGGCAACATTGATTTCTACATTTTCTAAGAAAAGAGTCAATTATTCACTTGTACTTTATTTGCAAAAATGCATAGAACTTAATCTTTTACAGCCAGATAATTTAAATTTTGATAGCTCTTTTTAAGGTGAAATGTGCACATGGTATAAAATTTACAAGAATTTTCCTTGGTCCCTCAGCTACCTAAATCTAGGGGGTATGATGCTTTTAAAATTAGGGCTTCATGCTTTAATTTTTTTAAAGGCAGGGTCTCACTATGTAGTTCAGCTTGGTCTTGAACTTGCTGTCTAGCTCAGGCTGGCCTCGAGCTCGAGGTGATCCTCCTGCCTCAGCCTTCTGGGTGCTGGGATAACAGGTACGCACCATTGCACCTGGCCTCATGCTTTATTTATTTTTTTTTTACTTTACTGCAATAGTTCCATGAAAAAAAGTTGTTGATTAGGTTTGTGGAGCTCCTCTTTCAAAGCCCAAAGAATAAAAATGACTATTGTCAATGAATACAGAGAACAGTTCTTAAGTATCAAGTTAAAGGATCATAACAAGCCTTTTTCAACTCCTTTCTTGTACCACAGAGGACAAAAAGCAAGCACACACACACACACTGTAAGAGGTATATATTCTATCTGATGTAATCTTTGAATTTTCTTTACAACCTCTCCACTTTTGTAGATGTTTACCAATTTAATACTGGGTAAATATCTCACAAAAGCATACTGGGTACTAAAGACATACTTTTTATAAACTAATAATCACCCAATATGTGTTCAAATTCAGAATTTTCCTTTTCGGCCTAGATCACAACTGATGACATGCATGCTGGAATCCCTGTTCTAACTGGGTTGTTTCCTTCAAGAGAGCTCTGTGCTGATCCCCTACATACCTTGTGTATCATGAACAATGAAACGAGATCATCAAGAGACTTAATGACCAATTCTCTGAGTTGGAGTGACATGAAAGAAGCAACAGAAGCAAAATATTCCTCAATGTTTCGAGATGAGTCATAGTCACTCTTAGGAGCAAAGTGGACCCAGTGTTCCTGCCACGAGACAAAAAGCTGGGCACAGGCGGGGATCCACCTGTGAAGATAGGAGGACATCCATATAAGAAGCTTTCTGAGCTTCAAGGAGCCATCTCAGCCATCCCTCTGCTCTCTATGATGAAGCTGATAGTCCACTTCCCACTAAGAAGCCTTGGAAATTAATCATTTTGTATTATTGGTCACATCACCTGCCAAGGCCCCTTTCCTGAAAGAAAATAATATTTGAATTGGGAGACTGTTCTTCTACAACCCAAATGGACAGGGGACATGGTGACATATTCTTCTGCAACAGTCTACAGTGTCTACATTACAATCAGAGACTGGGGTGAAGGGACATGAGGAACTGGAAGGTTCTGTCCAATTTCTCTCTCTGACTTAGACTTTATAGATGGAAAGAGAGAAAAAGGAGAAAAGGAAGTAAACTTGAGAGAAGAAAGTTCCGTGCAGCAATAGCTGCTGAGAAGCTGTGAACAAAAACTAGACAACCAAAAGAAGAAAGGGGTACCTCATTGTTTCTTTCCTCTCACTTTCCACAATTTCTAATTCCCAATGGGAACCATTGGCCATTCTAACATGTCTCTTTTCTGATTGCTAAAAAAGTACTATTCTAGCAATCAAGAAGGAACTAGTAATAGTCATAGCTCTAGAGGTAATAATTAAGATATTTATTGAGTAGCTCCTATGTGCTGACTGTTCATAGATACATTTTCTCTGATAATAAAAACCCATCAGTAGATATTACCATCATCACTTTATCTAAAGTCATTTCTCCAAGTCTAGATATATTCTCACATACATTTGGAAAGGGAAGAGAAATTGTCTTAAGTGTCTGAAAAACTCCTAACCTTGTAACCAAGAGGCTGTATATCTAAACCATCTGAATATAAGTCATATTTTCCTGTAACCCACCGAGATCCAAAAGATTCAGAGGGAGGAGACAAGAGTGGTATCCTCACAAAGAATATAATGAGAGGTTTATGAAAGGCAGAGAGAGGAAGCCTGGGAGTAAAAGGCACAGGACAGCTAGTCATGAGCCTGCCTGTGGATGGAAATATGAGAGGAAGATGAGAGAGAAGGATGTCAGGAGAAGTCAACAAACTATGTAACCCCCAGATGAGACACCAGTTTTCACTTCAAAGTTTTCAGTCTTTGCAGTGCTGTGATGCAGCCCATCCTGAGGTCAGGTACTGACTTGTTGAGGAGAATTTGGCGAGCCTCCATACAGTGCTTGCAGATCACATCCCAGTACTCATGAGGCTGCAGAGGAAGTGTTCCGGCAAGCAATTCTGCTGTTCGAACAAACCTGAGGTCTCTAAATCTGCAAAGAGAGTAAAAAACTTCCTAAGTGGAATGACTCATAACCGATTCTGCAGGACAGGTTCAAAGGGCACAAGTTCTCATTGCTCAGTGAAAGGAAACCAGAGCAGAGTAAAATTCATTATATCTGAAAAATCTGGAAGTCTAAGAATGGATAGCCCAAGGGAAGATACTATGGTTTAGATCTAGAATGCCCCCCAAACTCTCCCGGGTTCAGAGGTGGGGCTTTGAGAACATGATTGGATCATAGGGGCACTAATGAGTTTAGCAGCTGAATGTGCAATTAGGAGGTGGGCCCTGGATAGAGGCCAGTCATGGGGGTGGTGACCTGGAAGGGTATATCTTTCTCCCCAGCTCCTCTCTTTGCTCTCTGCTTCCTATCTACCATAACATGAGCGTATTTCCTCCACCCGACCTTTCCACCATGTCCTTCCTGCCTTGGAGCCAGCTGAATATGGACTGAATCCTCTAAAAACTACAAGACAAAAATAAACCTCTTCTTCAAATTATGGATGTCAGCTGGGCGTGCACACCTGTAATCCCAGCACCTGGGAGGCTGAAGCAGGAGAATCACTTCACGTTTGAGGCTAGCCTGGGCTACATAGTGAGTTCAAGGCCGGCTTGGACTACATAATGAGACCCTGTCTCAAAAAACCAAAAAATAAATAAATAAAATAAATTATGGGTGTCATGTAGTATGTCCCGGTGATGAGAACATAACTAAGATAGAGGAGATCAGTAAGTGAACTCAACAGATGTTTATCAAGCTTTCTTATGTGTCTCACTCACATTCATGGCAACCTGGGGATGGGGACTTTGGCACTGACTGTATCTGGCTGGCTGGGAATTTGGTTCAAATGGACAAACCACTTTACAACAGTGGAGGCACTAACATCAGGGCCAAGCAAAGTACCATCTTCGTTATGCAGTGGGCTTCACCCCAACCTCCATGTGGCCTCTGGATGAGCTACTGACAATGTGGAGGACTGTGCTGGTCTGAACCAAAAATCCACTGACCTACTTCTTTCTCCCTCCACTGTGTAGGAACCACTGAGAAGAAATGAAGAAGAAATAAGTTCTTCCCACTTCTGGGAGGATCTTTGCAAAATCTAAGTCAGATCATGTTACTGCTTAAAACCTTTCAACAACTTGTCATTTTAAAATAAAAGCCAGAAGCCTAGTGGGGGTCTTCAGGACCCTCCATACTCTGCCTTCTCTCTGGTCCTCCCTGTCACCATTAGGACTCTTGTACTTCTACCTTCCCCTACTCTGCTTCAGGCACACTCTGCTCATGTTCTTCCCAAAGACCCCAGAATGCTGTTGCTTAGGTTCTCTGCAAAGACTGCCTGCTGTCTGCAATTCTCCCTCAAACATCCACAATGCCAACTTCTTCACCTTCAAGTCTTGGCTCCAATGTCACCTTCATGGCAAAGCCTATCCCTGGTATACAGTTGTGCATCTCATGCTCTGGCTAAGGGGCCAGAAATAAAGGGTGCTCTGTTTGCTAAGCAATGGACCCCAGTGTTAAGTTACATCCACCCCAGTAGGAGAAAATGAGTGAGTGAAAGATTTTTTAGATTCAGCCAAGAGTATTCTTTGGACAAAAACCCCCACCTAATAGCCACACAAACCCTCTCCATCACACTAACTGTTCTTTCTAAAGCATCCACTATCTTCTAACATACCATATAATTTACTTATCTATTATGTTTATTGTCTGTCTACTAAAAAATGAAACCACAGCTGTATCCACTGCCCTAAAACCAACTCCCCCAAAGCTGATCCAAAGGACATCAATAGGGAGGAAATCAGAAGCCAAACAGTGAATTACTTGAAATTATAAAAGAGGAAACAAACAAAAAGATAAATATGGTGCTCAGTGAACTCAAAGATGATATAACTAACCAGCTAATGGACTTAATAAATGATATTATCAGTGACATTACAGAATCATAAATAAAAAGCTAGCTAAGCTAAAAAAACTATGTATAAAACTTGAATGGGCACTTTGGCAAATAATTAGTCTGTGAAAAGATACTGAACAAATTCAGCAGATAAAAAAATTCTATTGAAAATATAGACAGCAAAAGTGACCAGTGTGAGGACAGAGTGTCAGAAATAGAACACCAGGTTGATGCAAGTGACCGTATACTGTACTCAGAGATACCTTAAAAACAACAAGAGAACATGCAAAATGTCCAACAGTTGCTAGATAACACAAAGAAGATTAGTTCCACAAAGAAGACCCAGTCAAAAATGGGCAACTGGAATGAATTAACTTCTTAAAAGAAGAAATGGCAAATAAATACACGAAAAAGTGTTCAGCATCTCTAGCTATTAGAGAAATGCAAATTAAAATAAAACTGAGATTCCATTTACTCCAGAAAGAATGAATACCATTAAGAAACCAAAAAATAGGGTTGAGGGAAGGCTGAAAAAGAAGAATTGAAATGTGTCATGTACATGTACCAATCTCTTCAGTGAATGTAATCATTATGTACTGCAAACATGCACTAATAGAAGTAAAAGAAGAAAGAAATTGAATAACAAGAAATGTTGGAGAGGCTGCAGGCAAAAGGGAACTCTTCTACACTGTTGGTGGGAATGTAAACCAGTACAATTACTATGAAAATCAGTATGGACATTCCTCAAAAAACTAAAATTAGAAATTCCATTCAACCCAGCTATTCCTCTTTTGGGCATCTTCCAAACAGCTAAAGACACCATATTACAATGATACATGTATAACCATGTTTACAGCAGCACAATTCACAATAGCTAAATCTTGAAAGCAGTCTATATGTCCATCAATAGATGAATGGCTAAAGAAAATGTGGTGCTTATACACAGTGGAATACTACTCAGCTATAAAGAAGAATAAATTCGAGTCCTTTATAGGGAAATGGATGCACCTCGGTACCATACCATTAGCTAAAATAAATCAGACATACAAGCTTAAATATCAGATGGTTTCTCTGAGAAATCCAAAGCATAACTAATTAAAGGCAAAATAAAAGATAATAGGAAGCAGCAAGATAAGTCTTCTACAAATGGGAGGGGACCAAGTGAGGAAGGGAGGGGGGAAGAAGGGGTGGAGAAAGGGATGTAAAAAGACTTAAGATGTGTTATGTACATGTAGCAACTCCCCACGATCAATGTAATCATCACATACTGCAAACATGTACTAATAAAAATAAAAATTTGAAAAGAACTCTAAATCTTGAGTAATACTTCTTAGAAATATGGACAACTTCAGGGAGTGTGTATAAGGCAGTGGGAGGGATAAGGAACAGGACAAATTAACAAAGAGCTCCAATTATGGTCAAAGTCCCCTCACTGTTTTTGCTCCTATTAACCACTGGGCTTAGCAGCTTGATACTGGACAACCAAGAACATGACTGTCCAGTGTTATTGTGTAGGACAGTTACAGAAGGTTACAGTCATATTGTGTGCTATGTGAGTGGTACCCCCTGGAATTGTGCAATGAGGCAATCCTACAGAAGGGAACAAACAGAAAGTGCTGCCTCTGTGTTCATGGGCCACTTTTCCTAACTGTACCAACAGTTCCCTCCTAGAACCCGCAGCTCAGCTGAACCCAACACCTTTGTGAAAACAGTTTTGAAGAACCTCCCTACAATTTCTGTAATGAATTGAGGCAGAACCTTACTTTGACCTCCACTGTATGTTCTACTGTCAACAACACCACCACTTACCCTGTGGGCAGGTTTACCATGCAGACCCAGTATCCCTTAGTGTGCAGCCTTATACAATGTAAGCACTTGAGTATCTGATGAATGGACGGATGAATTTTCTGCCTTCCTATGCTGTACTTGCCTTTGCTTATTTCTCCCAGATGAATGTTCTGCTGTTTGCTGTGCTCCCCAAGGCCTCTTTTAGCTCCTATGTCCACCAGTTCTTTTTCTGATGTCGATTCCATTCATTTATAAATTGCTCCTTTAAATCACATCTCAAACTAGGTCTCTGCCCAATTTCTTAGCTCCTCTTAGTTCTTGTCCGTCACTTTCATCCTCACTTGAATGACCTGTCAGACACTTTTCCTTATCCTCCAGAAATCCTGAAGCCTACATTCTTCTATGGAGGTGAGGAACTTAGTCTTCATGGTGACCAGGTACAGAGCGCTGCCAGAAGAGGCCAGAACCCTGAGGACCTCACTTGCCACACATGTGATATACCCAACCCTAGCATAGCTCCTATCACCACCTGATCATTTTACTCATCTTTAAATGAATCCTACCAAAAATCTCACATTAGCCAGACCAGGATTTTCTACTTTTTCCTCAGACTGTTACCCTCATTCTAGCTGTCAAACTCCAACCTTCACCAATGTCTAAGACCTCTCAGATTTTTTTCTCTTCAAATTTAAGTTACATAGTGCAAGCCACATAAGAAAACTGCTCTATCATTTCCTTAACAAATCTTCCTTATTGCTGAATTTTGGAGCTGAATTGATAAAAATCTGCTTTTGTTTCATTTGGGGGGAACCTGTCTATATAATCTTCTTCTGGGAACCATGAAAAGCTAATGGCAAGAATCCTTTCTTCTCAGTAGAAGCAACAGATTCATTGATTCACCACCTTTGCTATGCGATCAAATTAAACTCATGTGTGCTTCATTACCTATTATCTTTTTTGGGGGGGCGGTGCTGGGGATCAAACTACCTATTATCTTTTTAGCATTCAGCTTCTGGCAATTTTACCGGCTCTAAGAGTGATTCCCTCATTAATTCCTAGGTTAATATTTTTTGAGGACATAAGCATGTTTGTATTTACATCAATACCTTTACTGAATGACTACAGTATGCCAAGCACTTTTACCCAACAACTCGTTGAGATAGGTATTGTTATTCATTTACATACAAAAAAACAGAGGTGCAGAGGGATTAATTTTCCCAGAAATCACAAAGTTAATCAGTGATCAAGCAGAACCACAACCCAGACAGTATAGTTTCAGAGTCAGTTCTACAAATCGTTACTCTATATATGTCTGTCTACTTAGAAAATTACTTCCCCACCCCCACCCCAGTGTTCAGAGTGGCACATCCAATGCCTTAAAAATTTAAATTTAGTTCAAAGAAGGGAATGTGGTTCTTTATTATCATTGATGGGCTCTGGCTGATTTCATCCTTAATTCTTTTTTCAGAATATAAGTAAATTGGTGAGAAAAATGTAAGAAAGACAAATAAGTTCTCCAAGCAACAAGGCTCCCTTAAGACATGTTCAAAGTCGGAGATCCTCCCAAAACAAAATATATGAGCCACTGACAGGTTCAGCCAATCAAAATCAAGTACACATATCTGCCTCTCACTTTTCTAATAAAGAACCCAGATGGTGGCAGTTACCCAGTTTATTAGCCTGAACTTTCAGTCAACTCACTTTCTTGAAAGACCTATAAACAAACAAATAAACAAACAAACACCCCAGTCTTCTCTTCCTCCAGAACTACTAATGAATGCAGAGGAAAAATTTGGTATAACCATATAATGGGTTACTATAGTACTACTACATGCTTCAATGTAGATAAACATTGAAAACATTGTTCAATTAAACAAGCTAGACACAAAAGGTCATATTTTATGTGATTTCATTTATATGCGATGTCTAGAATAGACCAGTCCTCAGAGACAGAAAGCAGATGAGTGGTTGCCAGGGGCCAACAGGAAGGAACAACAGAGAGTGACTGCTAATGGGTACAGGGTTTCTTTATGAAGTGAAGAAAATATTCTAGCCAGTGGTAAAGGTTACAAAAATTTGTGAGCATACTAAAAAGTACAGCATTGTATACTTTAAAAGGGTGGATTTTATGAAAGGTGAATTACAGTTGGCCTCCAAATCTGTGAGATTCACATTGATGCAACAAGCCATAGATGAAAATATTTGAAAAACAAATTGTTCCTGTATGTACATACTTTTCTCTTGTCATTATTTCCTAAATAGTATAACAACAATTTACAAGGCATCTACATTGTACTAGATGTTACAAGGAATCTAGGGGTGATTTACAGTATACAAGAGGGTAAGTAGATTATATTCAAATACTATGCCATTTTATACAAGGAACTTGAATATCCATGAAGTTTGACCAGTCCTGTAATCAATCTCCCATGTATAATGAGTTATCTGCCTGTCTCAATTTTCAAAAAATGAAAGAGAAAAAAAAAGACACCCCCACCCCTACATACTTCGGACTCCTACAATTTCTGTCACTAATAAAGTCACCAACAAATATAACAGAGAGACGACTGCTTACAAATGCTGTGTTGGTACTGATTTCACAAAGGAAAGAGATCGAAGCTCCCATACATCTTATAGGTACAGAGAAACAGACAAGTATATATACAATTATAATTTAGGGTGAGACAAGTCATAATGAAGGTAGGTAATGGTGAATTAACACTTCCTTGGTACTTAAACTGTATCAGGCATTGTTCTAAGTACTTTGTGGATGATAAGTTATTTATTCCTCCTAGCAACCTCATGAAGTAGGAACTCTTCCCCAAATTCAGAGATAAGGAAGACATGGAGAAGCATCACAGCACACTCATATTATCTATGAAGCAGCAGAGCTAGCATTTGGACCTGAATCAAATGCCTCCAAGATGTGCTCTTAAACATGCTCCAGTGCTTACAGACAGGTGCCAGGGGCCCAGGGAGTACAAAGGAGGGCCACTTAAGCTTGTATAGCTCATTTGTGATTTTGATCTAAGATTCTTGTTCATTTCATTTTGCTGCACACTCAGGGCTACTCCGGCTGTGCCCTGCCTAGGCAGCTTGTTTATTCCTGGAAGCAATGAAGAAAAAAGGCAACAGGGAGAGGAGAACCTTCTTACTCTGCAAACCACAGTTCTTTCAGGCTGAGCATCATAGGGTTCACCGTGTGCAGATGCTCCTCGTTCCACTTGTGAGCACTCCTATAGGCACTGTGCCAGGGCACAGGGGCCCGGATCACTCTGTGAGGAAAAAGCCGGGGGATGCTCTCGATGAAGAGTCTCTTCCTTTCCATTGGGTCCATGAGGATGTAATCAACTAAAAGCAAGAGGGTAAACACCCTGTTATTAGATAGTGACCTTCAACATCCTGCGCTATTTTTTTTTTCCTGCACTGGGGATCAAAACCAGGGCCTTCACACTGAACTAGGTCCCCAGCACCTACCCCATTTTTTTTTTTTCAATTTTGAGACAGGATCTCACAAGTCACTAAATTGCCCAGGCTGGGCTTAACTTGCAGTCTTCCTGCGTCAGCCTCCTAGAGTGCTGGGATTACAGACACGCAATACCACATCTGGCTTAACTTCTTGCACTCTTATCAAACTCGCAATACCACATCTGGCTTAACTTCTTGCACTCTTATCAAACTCGGAAGGCAATTGAGCTTCTGTCTACTCATACTAGGAAATGCTCCCTCATTTGCAAGGTCATTGTTAGTCCCTTGGGTATGACTCAACAGGGGAAGTTCCACTCTGTTGGTGTGTTATCTTTCTGAAGATATTCCATGGAAAGAAGGAATGTAAGTTCACAGTGTGAACCACTCAGAACCTGGGGTTGAGTCCTGTTAGGATATTTAGCATCCTGCCTGAAAATGCCCCTGTATTTGCTGATAGTGCATGAGTCATTAATTGGTCACACTAAGATAGTTATCAAAAAAATTAATATAATGGCTATCACCCAGACATTTATAAGTGGAAATTTAGAAACCAAATTTTTACATACTAAGGCAAGAAAGATTGGGGAAAGTTTCACAAAAGAAGTAACATTTATGCTGGGTCATAAATGAACGGGAGTTTGTTAGATGGGAAGAGAAAAGAATAAGCACTAGGGGCAGAGGGAACAGCATGTAAGGAGATACAGTGCCACAACTATTACTTAAGGATCCATGGACTATGCTGTGGCAGAAATATCAGCTGCAAATGGTGCAGTTAAAAGTGATAAAATTGGAGAAGCAAGTTGGAGCTGGAAGTGAAGGATCTGACATGTTTATTCCTGGAAGCTGGCTTCTGTATGACAGTAGACAAGAGGCCATTACAGTGACACCATTAGAAAGTTAGGAAAATTAAAACAAACAAACAAACAAAAAACTAAACAACTTGGTAGATGAGATAGCAAGGCATAAAATTACAAGGATCATGCCTTCCCTTTAATGTACTTCTCACGTTACTCACCCACCATCAAATATTTCCCAATGACTTACCATGTGCACAAGACATGGCTAAAGATGAAGTGGAAGGAGAATCAATAATACATCCATCCCATCCAAGGGCTAATGGTCTAACAAGGAGTCAAGACCCATGAGAAATGAAACAATGCCAGTGTCAAAAACAGTACAGAAATAAAGGCATGAGAGAACTTGCAAAGCAGGAGTTGGAAGCAGAAATAAGAAGTGTAAATGCAGAGGACTGAGGTTACCACTGAGGGTTAAAGAGAAAAAATATTTTAGAGAACATATATGTCTTCGCCTAGATTTCAAAGTTTAAATAGGCTCTACCCATAGTGTTGTTGCATCTGAATTACCTAAGAACTTAGAAATGCAAAATAACGATCTCCACCCCGAGGCAGATCTACTGAATCGGAATCTGCATTTTAACAAGATCCTTGGGTAATGTGGATGTACATTAAATTGGGAAGAGCTAGTGTAGACATTAGTGAGGGTGGCTGTGGTGAGAAGGCATTTGAATTAAAGGTCAAATGATGTCTGGGGTATATTCAATGGGACCAGTGAAAGATAGTGCCCTCATGTAGGAGCCCCCTGCCCATTTTTACCCAGCCTTACCAATGCTTTTCATGAGGCTACTGTAATAGTCACTTTCCATTTCATCCACAAGGGTGACCAGCAAGGGTTCCAAGGAGGGACTTGTCAGCAGCTTGTTAGGAATCAGCTTTGAAATCCGATCCATCACTCCATCCTCCTCAGGGGGAATCATGTCTTTTCGGATTCCGTTGGTCAAATAGTAATAGTATCTCTTTCATAAACAAATCACCAGCAAGAAAATTACGAATGACTGCCTGTGCCCACCTGTCCCCCCCGTCAGCTGACAAGGGAACCTGTTCACATAGCACCCATCCCCACCCTTTGCTTACTACAATCTTGTTTTCTGTGCCTGTTGCTTCACACTCATTGCAGTGAGACACTGGCTTTTCCCATGACTCGAAGATTCAACCAAAGCCAGAGAGATTTCATGGGGAATAACAAAAACTTGTCAAATGCCACACACTGAGAGAGTGAGTACAAAGGCATGTATCTGGTTACCTTCAAAGAGTGATGACAAGCTCCTAAAATGGTCTCAAATAATTCACACTCCTGAACAACAATGATCCTGTACAAAGCACTTTGATCTGCGGTTTGGGTTTGTAGCTGTCAGTGGGGAAAATCTTGCTGAGTGACACTTATGATGGTTCTAATACAAACATGGGTTTTTGACTTTAGAAAGCAACACAAACACAAAACTTAAACAAAAATGTCCAATGCAATCCAAGGATTTCAGAAAGTTTTGTATATAGGATTTGCCTCTAAGCTGCTGGTGGCTCTGAGAAGGAATAATTTCAGACAGAAGAGATAATTTCAGATAATGAGAGGCACAAATTGTGGAAAGCGTTTGCAATTTGCATTTCAATGCCAACTATCTGTGGTCAAAAGAGGCTGCTGCCAGTAACTGCAGCTCCATTCTCCCCAACCTTACTGGAAAACAACTTATACAGAAGCTTCTTGACTTGTGGTGAATATGCTAAGTCAAAAATGTGTAACACACATAAACGATAGCCCAATTTAGCAACACAGTACATTGTGGAGTATCACTTGTGTCTTGTGATTGTGTGGCTGCAGCTAAAGGGTTTTTAACAAGCACTCTCGGTGATTCTTATCTGCAGGCAAGTTTGAGAAATCCTGCATAGCTCCTAAGGGCACAGAGATTTGGTTTCAACCAGACCTAGTTTATGTCTTAGTTTTGTCTCTTACTTTGTAACCTTGAGCATCTTGCTTAATGTATCTATGCTCCAATTTCCAAACCTGACAATGGGGATAATCATGATACCCAGGTCTTGAATGGGCTCAAGAAGCTAGAGGGTTTAGCACAGAACTCTGCCAAGAGCAATACTTAGTCACTGTGAGTTTTTATTATTATTTTGTTACACATGATAAGCCCACAAGCTGCTTGTCCTTCAGTCTTTGTTCTAAAGCTTTGTTCTTTTAAGACATGGGAAACTCAAATATCTACCTGGAGTCAGGCAGGCAATATAATAAGTGAAAGTTGGCTGGATATAACAAAATTAATTATAAAGAGTGCTGAGGACAATGACCAATACGAGAATGTATTTTTCATTTAATAGAAGAAGCTACTACAGAGCTCAAAATATTTTAGCTTTTTGAGGAGCAGCTGAAAATCTAGCTTGAGATTTCCCTCATTTTAAAAATATATCTATAGGTCATATTTGGCTGTGATAGAGCTGCCAGAAAAAACATTGGACACACTGGGATATACTTATACTAAAAATTATTGTTTATCTGAAATTCAAATTTAATTGGGTGTCCTGATTCTTGTTTGGCAAAACCAGCAGTCCTAGCCTATGGGCCAACATTTTGTAACCTATGTCCTAAGAGGACCCAAAGGCACCAATTTCCAAGACATACTAGATCAGAGCTCTCCCTTTCTCCCTCCTTTCTTCTCCCCTCTCTGTTCTGCCCCCCACGCCCTGTTTAGTAGCCTATCATCTGCACTTTGCTATTCTTAAAACATTCATAGTTGCTCAGTTATTCTCCTTCAGTTGCTCTACTATTCTCTTTCAGTTTAAATCACTCAGATGCCAAGAGTAATACTTAGCAAAATGAAAGGGGACAGCAAGAATGTACCTCCAGGTCTAATTCAGATGGGGTTTTTTCTTTCCTTTCTATTTCCATCTCCTGCTGTAACATTACATTAATCTGCTCTTCTGGACTCATTGGTCTGCTTCCTGGGAGGGTCAAAGATGTATTTATCTCCTTCTTCATGGGTGAAGAGGTGGACTTGTTACCAGCCACCTTGGTCCTGAAAATTAGACACGGCTCAGTTCTTGGGGCTCCACAGAGGGCCCGTGGTGTTAGACCCACTGTTAGGATGACCCTCCCCAGATGCCAAAATGGCCGTTGCTGGTTAAGCCCCCTTCCCCCGTCTCTATGCCAGAATCTCCCGCCGAAACAATGGCCCCTCCCCCTGACTAGAGTCCCCAATTAGGTCCGTGGCGCCAATTTGCTCAGGGGCGTTACCCACCACCCAACTACCCCATACAGAAAGGACCAATCCTAAG
>PVJO010018359.1:0-36884 GCA_004026905.1 Hystrix cristata | reverse complement strand
GACTCTGCTGGAAAAGATTTTCCTTATATGTACAATCTCCTATATTGATTGGCCAGAGGTGACCTATATATAAGCCATGAAAACTCTTCACCCTTCTAGTTCAGACCTATGCTGACACCATTTCTACTTTCCCCTGGACTTGGAATGTGCTCAGAGGAGTATCATAAAATCATGCATAGGCTGGGGGTGTAGCTCTGTGGGAGCATACATCCTAGCATGCATAAGGCCCTAAGTTTGATCTCCAGCACCACAAAAAGAGCTGGAAAACTCATGTGTAAGTGTTAATGAGGTCACTTTCCCTTGCCTTACTTTAGTTATTCCCAATTTAGTTTCATTGCTAATACACAAAGCAACAAAAGAAGCCAAATCATTCATACAAATTTAAATGACAGAAAACAAACTGAAGGAAAATATTTGAGCCACAGATGCTATGGGTTGAATTATGTCCCTAAAAAGATGTATTGAAATACTAACTCCCATGACCTGTGAATGTGAATTATTTTTGGAAATAGGGTCTTTTCAGATGTAATCAGGTTGAGATGATGTCACTAAGCAGAATTTTAATCCAATAAAACTGATGTCACTATAAGAAAGGAAAATATAAGGACAGAGGCAAAAATCAGAGTGATACGGCTTCAAGCCAAAGGATGCCAAGGATGGACATCCACCCCTAGAAGTTAGGAAGAGGCAAGGAGAATTCCACCTACAGTCTCAGAGGAAGCATGGCTTGATTGATTTCAGACTTCTACCATCCAGAGGTATAAGAATAAATTTCTGTTGTTTTAAGCCACCTAGTTTGTGATATTTTACTTAACCAGCACTAAAAAAAAATCAACATTATATGATTGAAGAGAAAGATAACATCCTTGTATTTTAAAAAACTCTTATAAATTAATAACATGAAAGTATCAATAGAAAAATGGGCAAAGGACAAAAAGTAGTTACAAAGGAAATAAATATGGCTAATAGAATAGATTTTTTGATTACTTTAGCAAATAATAGTTGGGCATCTACCACGTGCCACATACACTAAGTCTCCGATTTACGAACATTCAAGTTGTGAACTTTCACAGGTGAACTGTGTAAGACTCACTTTATTGACTTATGAACGAATCTGACTTATGAACAATTCTCGTGGAACAGAACTCATTTGTACTTTGGGGACTTACTGTGCTATCCTTAGGCACTAGGGATACAGAAAGAAGCAACATAGACAGGGCCCCATCCTCACAGAACTTCCACCATACTGGATACAAACAAAAAACAAACAAGAAACCCAATGAATAAAATAATTTCACATAGTTATAAGGGCTAAAAAGAAAATAAAGGACAGCAATGTGGTAAATAGCTACTAGGAAAAGTGGGTGCATATGCTACTGTAGATTTTTTTTTTTGCTACTGTAGATTAAACAGCCTAAGCTTTGTTGAGGAAATAAATTTTGAATGGGGACCTGGAAGATGAGCAAGCTAAGAGAAAGCGGAAGAACATTTCAAGCAGAGGGATTAATAAATATAAAAAACCAGAGATGAGAAGTAATGTAGTAGTTTGGGGAATAGAAAGATATCTTAAAGAGCAAAGACAGGTCTAGTAGAAGATGAAGTTAGAGAACTTGGCAGGAACAATATCACACAGGAAGATCTTCTAGTTTATTGTAAAGAGTTCCATTTTATTTTAAATGTGAAATGGAAGCTGTTGGTGTATTTCAAATAGGACAGTAAGAGGATATGAATTGTTTTCATCAAAAAATCATAGAAATCAGCTGGGCATGGTGGTATGTGACTGTAATCTTAGCACTTGGAAGGCTGAGGTAGGAGGAGCACAAGTTTGAGGCCAGCCTGGGTTACATAGCAAATTCAAGGTTAAACCAGACTATATAGTGGGACCCTGTATCAAAAATCCAAAACTGAAACCCAAAACAAAGAAATCTGAAATAAAAGTGAATTAAAAAAAGATTTAGAGGGGCTGGGGATTTAGCTCAGTTGTTAGAGCACTTGCCTTGCAAGCGCAAGGTCCTGAGTTCGATCCCCAGCACCAAAGGAAAAAAAAAAAAAGATTTAGAAGATTGGGAGTTCTTAGTGTTTGTATGTGGGCAAATGTGTACCCTCATATATGGTTGTTGAGAGTTGAAATTAGTATAATTTATTGCCAGGATACCTTATAATTTGTGTCACGTTTTAATAATATAATGATGGATTCAGAGAAGACTATGAATACTTACATTCCAGAAATGTCATGTTAGAATATCTTGTGTATAATAAAGATGTTTGAATCATTCAAAATATATTTTCACTTGCTTGGCCAGAAAAAATATTGTTTTTACTTATTCCCTAAAGGTGGTAGGTATCATTTAGTTTACATATATGCAAAATATATTTTTCCTATATTAAAACCATAGGTATTCCTAAGATTTCCATGATTGTGAAGTATTTAGACAGTTCTGCTGGACAAATTCCCAACATATTTACCACTTTGCATTTCTAACAGAGGGTGAATAGAATGTTTGGGGGAGCGTTTGACATTTCTTGGACTTAGAAATGTCCCAGCATCTGTTAAGTCCTGTTAGTGCAGATGTCGCAACTAAGAAGATTAGAAGTAATGTATACTATATGTGAGGGAAGTTGGATGAGCAAGAATGTGGTTGAACTGGGGAACACATGCCATACCAAAATGGGACAGCCTCTTCTTATCTCTGGTCATTATTACCATGAGACAGTCTGGGCTTACAGATGCCAAATAGTCTTTTTTTCAGCAGGTATCAGTAATACAAAAGTTTATATGAAATTCATTCCCCTAAAGTGAGCTGCTAATTTCGAACTCTAATTTTTTTCTAAATTTATTTTCTCACACTTCTCCCAAACTACTTGGCTGACCTGATTACACACTGGCTTCATGACAGTTTTGAGTGTGTGGCTATCACTTGCAGCAAGACAGGTGATTTTTCTAGTTATCTATTAATGGGCAATAAGCCACCCCAAAATTGGTGCAAATCATAGCTAATATTTATGCTCACAGATTCTGAGTCAAAAAGTCAGGCAGTACACAGCAAGGACTGCTCTTTTCTGCTGTACAGTGTCTGGGTCTCAGAGATGACTCAGTTTAGAGGATCTTAATAACCTGTAGATGATACAAATAACCGGGTACTAGAACAGATTTTCTGCATTTTCAAATATTAGTCAATAAGTTTGGTAGATATGAAAATAAGCAAGAAATTATCATTAAGAACTACTACAACTGATAATATTTTGATGTTGGTCGTACAGATAATTTTTATGTATCTCTAGCTAAAGCATCAAAGATAAATGTTCATTTATTCACACACAGACACACACACACACACACACACACACATGTACACATAAACACTGAAAAGTCCCAGGCATTAGTAGCATGACAGTAGCCTGTGCCACGTTTCATACTAAGAAACCTCTGTGTGGTGACTTGATGCTTTTGCTCCTGCTTCATTCCCTTCCATTTGGTTGTTCTCATGTTTAAGATTAAGAATGTATTTCTGTTGCTATTTATCACTTCTGTCTCCTAAATGTTCTACAGTGGAAAAAATGTCCTTTCGGCAAGGAAAAGGGAAAAAAGCATTAGCTATGTTTTAACAATTCAAATTATAAAAGAGCACATACAAAATTATCCTCATTTGGGGTTGGGGATTTAGCTCAGTGGTAGAGTGCTTTCCCAGCAAGCGCAAGGTCCTGAGTTTGATTCCCAGCACTCCCCCCAAAACAAACAAACAAAAAACCCCAAAATTATCCTCATCTTCTTCTACATACTAGTTATTAAAATAAAATAACACTTATGTAAATGCAGATACCTGTATATATTATCTGTGTACATCAATCAATGTATTTTATCCTCTCAATAACCTTACAATCTAAGTGCCAAAATTATTCCCCATTTTACAAACAAGAGAATTGTAGGTCAGTGACACTAAACAGGAGATAGGAAGTGGCAAAGAATTAATTCAAACTCTTATAGTCTAGCTCCTCAGAATATGTTCTTAAACTACTACTCATTTTATTAATAAATCCCAAGCCTGTTCCTCATTCATTCTTTTATACACTCAATACTTATTACTTGGCATTCTGAGCACTTTTCTTTGCAAAGCACCATCTGCCCATATCCACTTTCAAACTCAGTACCATATTTAGATCTGATCCTCAGGGCATAGCTCTCTGTAGTTAATTGAAATATAAGAAATACAATTCAATATATTATTTACTGAATGCTTGCTATGGGCCAGGAAAGCCTCCAGAGATATAAAAAGAATGAGGTAGATATGGCCTTCATATTCTCACAGAGTTCATGATTCAAGGGAGGAAACCAGAAATTGAGTGTGTGGTTATTGCTGAAGTTGCACTTGGAGCACAGGGTAAGAATAGCTAACCCAGCCGCGAGTGTAGTCCTCCAGGAGGAAGTAATGTCTACGAGATTGATTTGTGCTATGACAGCATGATGAGCTCTGCCCACGATGAGCTCTTTCTCTCTAGTAAAGCTGGAAAAGTTATAGAACAAAACAATCAACCACTTAAAGCCTGTGCAAACAGACTGAAGGGCACATATCGATGGAGAAACACCTGATACCAGAGGATGGGATCTCTTGACCCAGAGAGAGTAGAAACAAGTCTGGGCCAAATATTGCGAGCACACATTCCTGCACAGGCAAAGCTTTATGTCGGGGGCCTTTATGACGGAGGCTGAGAGAAGTGAGCAGCTGGTTAAGAGACTGACCAAGCTACTGTCCCAGAACAAAGACACTGTGAAGTTTTCATTAGTTTGAAGGGGTAGGCTAAGTCCTGTAATTTCTATCGTCCGGGGCATGGTTCTGAAAGATATTTTGTCTTGTGATGGACTTGGACCACTGGGTGGCAAAAGTCAACTTGTCCTAGACGTTGCCGAATTTTTGTGCACCTGACACACTTTAGCTTCATAGATACAAATAGAATGAAAGTAAAAGGATGGAAAAGATTAAGTGGAAACCAATCACAGCAAAATTAGAGAGGCTATATCAATATCAGATAAAAAAGACTATAATGATAGAGACTTTTTCTTTTTCTTTTTGGTGTTGGGAATCGAACTCAGGGCCTTGTGCTTGCTAGGCAAATGCTCTACCACTGAGCTAAATCCCCAACCCGAGAGAGACTTTTAAATGACAAGCTTTATTTTTTGAATAGCTTTAGATTCATAACATATTTGAGTAGAAATGATAAAAGTCTCCCATATACTCACTGATCCAACACACACATAGCACCTCCTTCCATCAAAATCCTGAACCAGAGAGACACATTCATTATAGTCGATAAACCTACACTGGTATGTCATTTTCAAAGTTCACAGGTTACATTAGAATTTACTTGGTGTTTTTATGAGGTCTGATAAAAAATATGCTACTGCAAACTACTATCTGATGGAAACTCAAGCTAGTAAAATTATGATGTGTCCTCATCCACAATATTCACTGGATCTGGCACCATGCAACTTCTGGCTATTCCCCAAAGTCGTAATGACCATGAAAGATAAATATTTTGAATCAGTTCAGGACATCATGTAGCCATGAAAGCCCAACTAAAGTCTCTAGGAAAAGAGGATTTCTGGAACTGCTTCAGAAAGTGGCCTGAATGATGGGATAAGTGTTCAAAGCGAGGTGGAGTATTTTGAGGGGAAGTAATGGCACTAGGTCTTTTACTGTAATAGTGTTTTTGACACAGGTTCTTACTAGCTAGTTCAGGCTGGTCTTGAACTCACTATGTAGCCCAGAATGGCCTCAAACTCACTCACAGAGATCCTCCTGCCTCAGCCTCACAAGTGCTGGAATTACAGGCAAGTGTCACCATGCCCAGCAGTAATAATGTTTTTAAATGTAATCAAGCTCATGTAAACGAGATGAGGCCAGGTGTGTTGGCTGTTAATTAAGATGTATTATGTACATGTACCAATCTCCCACAAGGAACGTAATCATTACCTACTTCAAACATATGCTAATAAAAAATGAAAAATAAAGACAAAGTTGGGATTCTATCCTCCTATGTAGTCTTGGAGACAGATGCCTTATTGCTTTTTCTGAGCTGGGAAAGATACATATTTACTATTGTAAGTGCTTCTCTCAGTAAGTGCCTCACAGATGCTTGAGGCCTGTCTAGCAAAGCTTAGTTTCAGTTTAGGCAGAGAGAATGTGGGAACCCAAGGCAAAGTTTGTTTGTTTGTGGGTGCTGGGTGCTGGGGATCGAACTCAGGGCCTTATGCTTCCTAGGTAAGAGCTCTACAGCTGAGCTAAATCCCCAACCCCACGACAAGGAGTTTAAAGTGCATAAAGCTTTGAGGAATTTTGAGGGATTCACTCAGCACAGGACCATTGTTAACATTTATTATATATCAACTGTTTCAGAGCCATGATTAAGAGTCAGGGCTTTGAGCTGAGCTAAGTGTTCCACTTAATAGCTGGATGGTCTTCATTAAGCCTCATATTTCTTTTTTATAAAATAATAAGTTAATGATACAACATCTGGAAAAAAAGTCAGTTCATGGAAGGAAAAGACTTTGTATATATCCAAGAAGTAAATCGACAGTTATTACGCCAGGATAATAGGATTAGTCATTCGGAAATTTTAAAAAATAATACTCCATAAACAACCAGAAGGCAAGAGGCCTGGTGAGATACCAAACTGTCACTTAAAAAAAGTATCCTTCTCTTTAGCAAACTAAAGGAGCTTCACCTTGACACCTGCAGATACACAGATGTGCGTATTGTACTGTTACCTCCTGTTCTTCATTTTTTTAATAATGTAAAGAGAACCTGTAGTACACAGAATCTACCCCATTATTTTAAGTAGCTACTTTATCACAGTACGCTGAAAATAACCAGGGTGTGGCCAAAACTTTGGATAGACATTTCTCAAACTAAAGATACAGAAAGTATCTAGAAACTACAGGTCAGTAAGTACATGAAAAGGTGCTCCATAGCTAAGGTATTCAGCAAGCCATGAGGCTGTTGTTTGCCAAGGTTTGTGCAAAAAGCTGATGTCTGAATATCAAATAACTGCTTTTTGGTTACTGCCATGTGGGAGAGGTTCCCTCTCCTCTGACCTTTACCCTATTTTGAACTTTACTTGAAGAAACCAACTTTTCTCTTAGCTTTTGCTTTTTGCTGAGACTGTGCTGATTGTGTGTGGAATCCGAAGCTGATTTCCAAACACACATCCTCCTGTCACATTCCTAGTGAAAAGTTTTTTGGGGGGTGGTTTGAGACAGGGTCTTGCTGTGCAGGTCAGGGTGGCTTTGACCTTGAACTCACTATGTTGCCCAGGCTGGCCTGCAACTCACAGAGATCCTTCCTGCCTCGGCCTCCGAGTGGTGGAATTACAGGTGTGCACCACCACACCCGACTCCTAGTGAAAACTTTTGTATGAGATTACTCCCAGTCATTAGAGTCTTGATGAATCTATTGGTTTTGCATTTTTACTTCTTTTATTTTGTGATGTTAGGTAGCTATGTCTTAGTGTAGTTTTAAAGTTCCTCAGAGATTCTTTAATTTTAAGACTTTCCATTGATGTAATGGTTTGTGCCTAAATGTCCCCTCAAAGCCTCATGATGGGGATTTTTCAAAGGTGGCTGAATCTAGAGTGTGTGATGCTGAGATTAAGGGTGTGTGATTACTAAATCAGTCTATGATTACCTTGGCACCGCCCTAATCCTGGCAGCCTGGATAAGATATAAACTGCAGAAAGAAGCTGTATAGGCCCTTTTGCTTCCCCCTTGCTTGCCTTGCTGCCTTCTGCCTGTCTGCCCTGCCGCCTGCCTTGGATCCAGCTGATTGTGGACTGAAACCTCTACAAACTGTGAACTAAGTAAAGCTTTCCTCCCTTAACTTTGGGTGTTGGGTATTTTGTCTCAACAACGAGAAAAGTAACTAAAACAATTGATATTAAGATTTAGTATGAAGAGAAAACTGTTATTGGGAGATGCAGTCTGCCGTGTGCCCTGAATATCCCCGAATATTCTTATTGGATATGCTAAGAATGTAATGCCCTGATCACCTTTTACCCTGGCAGATCATTTCTCATTGTGTTTGCGGGAACCAGCCTTGAGAGATGGGGTAGGCTTTTCCCCTGGACACAGAGAAGGCTTGCTTCTGCTTACTGTGTAAACTGCAAATTCCCCAAACACAGGATTTCTTTCCTATAATGTAAAACATTGCATATTCAGGCATCCATCACAGGGCCTGTGTCACCTTATGGAACTTGGGCATCAAAGGCAGCCAATACAAAGCAACACGAAGCTATGTCTACTGCTTATGCTGTGACGTCCTCAGTACCTGACCTAGAAGTCTGATGTGTTCTGCTGGTATCCATTAAATGGTACGAGCTAGCTTGCTAGCTTTTAAATGGGGTAAAACCTCCAACTCTGCACTGTTCTCGTGTCTGCAGATACTACCCTTAAAGCAGTTATTCCAGGTAAATGCTTCCTAACAAGATGATTTTTGTCATATCTGTGACATGCTTTTAATATTGTGTTCTACCTAATGTTGTTCTTTAAACTGACTCACATATATAATTACAATAATTTTTTTGAAAAGGAAATTTTATAACACCACCCTCAGTCTTAACTATCATCATTTTCTTTAAAGTGAAAATACGCATTAATACACATTCATATAATACATGGACATTACAATTTAAAATACTTGTGTACTATCTATAATCATCTTCCTCTTCCATCAGGCTCTTCCATTTTAACCCCAATTAACTGATTACCTTCAGAGCAGTCATGTCCCAGGCAATGACTACAATAACCAATGTTTCTACGTAGCGAATTTTGAGGTATTATCTTGTTACTTATAAAAAAAAAAAAAAAAAAAACTTCCCTTCCAGCTCCTCCTGAGAAGGAAAAATAGGGAAAAGGAACACAAGTGCTTTGACCTACAATGGGGACAGGAGTCCTCCTGCAGGCAACTCTGTCCAGGACATCTTGGCCCTCAGTCCTCAGTCCTGAAGAGCCTGCCACCTGCTGCAGGCTGGAGCAGAGACACCAAAGGCAGCCCCCGCCCCAGAGAGGAGCATGGTTTGGGTGAGCCCCTCCACATCCTGGCCAAGTGCCTCACCTCCAAGTGCCAGGGGGCTGAATTTATCCTGCCTTGTAAAACAGGCACAGTGGGCCCCTGGAACCTTCTTTCACTCCAGCTGGAATTCCAGCTCCACTAGCGTCTCTCCTGTTGCCATACCCTTGCAGAACGGTCTGCGGACATGAAAAGCTCCAAAAACAATACCACAGAAGAAAATGACACACAGCTAGCACACCTCACATAGCACTCTCATATATTTCCAGCCAGGGATATGAGTATCCGCAAATCTGACCTAAGTCTCTCTTTAAAATTTGTACAAATCTAGGGGTACCTGTTGAACCAGTGAGGGGGAAAAGCTCACTGACTCCAAAGAAATAGAAGTTAGGAAGATACAACGGTGTCTTCAGAACCAGAGCAGCAATTTTGGCTAAAGTGTGTCTGCTAGTCAGACTTGTCTGGTCAACCTCCCAGATGGACCCATCATGTCTGAACTGTATAAAGGGAAGGCATTAAAATCTGAAAATTGCCAAGGTATCTATGACAGATCATTGCCCAAGGAACACTGCATAAATGCCTATCCAAATTGAGAAAGTGCTGGGCTTCACTAGTTGCGAATTCGAGCACATATTTCACAGCCACAGGGCCCTGAAATGTGCAAGGTCTGGCAAAAGGGGAAGGAGCACCCAGAATAGATGTTAGTACCAAGGGAAGGTAGATGGAAGGCTGGGCAAGCACAGAAGGAGAGAGTATGAAGGTGGCAACCACCTAACAGTTTCCTGGATTTGTTCTCAAGTACAGATGGCAACGACTTTTTCCATCATTCTGAATAGCTGAAACAAATCTCTAGGGAGTTTGGACTGTGCATGAAAAGATGGGGACAAAACCCTGTCAAATAGCTCTTAGTCATTTATTTGACCCCCACAATATTTCTGTGAGATTATGATGCTTATTTTACAGATGAGAAAAGACGCAAAATTTATTCTAGCTAACTGGTTTGGTGGTACTTGGAATTTCACATTTGCTTATAATATTAAGTAGTAAGTGCTCCAGTACTTTCAGAAATAAGATGCTGAGTACTCTTGGCTACTCCTTTTTTAGTTATAAAACTTCTATTATTTTTAATAACAGTGATGTGTGTTCATTTTAAGAATGTGGAAGGTACAAACAAGCAGAAGAAAAATCACCCATGATCCCACTACTGAGAATGTACATTTTGTCTTTCATCCTTCACAAGTTTTTATATGCATAGGTTGTATACAGATGTATTTTTACCTTTCAAAAATATGATATTCACGTATGACTGACTTAGTAACCTCTTTTATTTTTTATTATCAGAAACTTTTTTTTTTTTTACAAATGAGTAAAGTTCTCATATTAAAAGACAGGAGAGAGGGAGGTGGGAGGGAAAGGGATGTAAAAAGAATTAACAGGTGTAATGCTTGTATACCAACTTCCCACAATGAATATAATCATTATGTACTGCAAACATGTACTAACAAAATTTTTTAAAAAGACAAAGACTTGTAGAGTGGTTCAAAATGCAATAAACAGTGAGATGCAGATAACAAGAGATGCATATAAAATCACTAAAAATAATAGGTTAAAAGTAGAAAGATGGACAAAGATATATCAAGAAAATGCTAATAAAAAGAAAGCTATATGGCAATGTTAATATCAAATAACAAATCAAACTAAGCTATATTAAATAGGGATAAGGATGGTTTCGATTAACCTTCCAACGCATCACTATAAGTTTGTTTCTTACTCTCCTTATCTCATCTATTTCATCCACTTCTCTAAACTTATCTTCACTGCTTAAATGCCTGTTGTGTATATCTTCTTTAAATTCCCGGAGAGATTGGATCAACCTTTCTCTAAAAGTTTCTTCTGCTTTTTCCTCCTCCTCAGGTTCGTCCTCCTCCTCTGGCTTTTCCTCTGGCTTTGGGTCTTCCTCAAACTTTGGCTCATTCTCTGGTTTTTCTTCAATGTTTTGACAGGGTTTCATCTTTTGTCTGCTTGCCTTCCTTCCTTCTTCTTTTCTTTTTTCCTGCGTATTCCCTTTTGAATGCGGTTACTTCTAGGAAGCAAGGAGGCAGAAAGTCAAAGGCTTGGCGGGTGTTCAGGTGCTCTGCACAGAGTGCTCAGCATTGGCTTTTTTGGATTCAGAACTATCCTCACCAAATACTTTCCATCGGAGAAGCCCAGTCAGCACTCTGGGTTGCCTTGACTCCACCCTTCTTACCTCCACTTTCCACTACCTCCCCTTGGTCTGGTCCCTTCCTGCAGCCTTTTCCAAGCTCCTCCTTCCAGACTGCCAGCCCTCCCCCAACCCTTCCTTCTCACAGATCCTAGCACAGAGCCTTTCCAGAACAGAGTGGGTGGGCTGGAGGGGGCAGGAGGGAAGGCAGAAAGAGAAGGGACAGCGAGGACCCTCACCCATATTCTTGCCAGGAGTTTTCACAGCGTCCCTCTCACTTACCTCGTACAGATCCAGTAAATTTCTACCTCCCACTTTTTTAGTATTGGGCGGTGCTAAGAACAGATCTGCGGACAAACCGGAGAAGGGAGGGGGTGGGGCGAGCGCTCCCTAGGCCGACCAGCAGCAGAGACCAGGCACCGCAGCTTTGGCTTTCCTCGTTTCATGTCTCGGTAATGGAAAGTTTCCCATCTTTTTTCCTGCAGTTTTCTCCACAGTGCAAGTTAGCTTGTCTTTCTCATCAGACAGGGAATGAGATAAGCTGATTACTTCCAAACTATCTTTACTGAGGCGGGGTTTGGGGACGGGTCGGGGTGTTGGGAAAGAGGTCTGAGATTATTTTTAAACTATCACTGTTTTCTTGTCCGCCTGTCGGGACCCCGAGTTCCTTTCCTAAAGGGTCATCATTTCCTGGAGCCCTAGAGGTAGAGGGTAGAAGGACGGACTTGACTGGGATTCCCTGGAGTCTCCACCTCAGACCACCTCCACACTAGACGTCCCCAGACAACATTCATACTGACACCAACCTGTGAAATTCTGACAAATTGACTTCTTTCACTGGCCTCGGGCACCGCCGACTGCACTGCTGAAGGAAGCTGGTGCCCACCCGGGAACAAGGACCAGACTAGCAGGACTTCTGCACACGTCGACTTGTGGTCACATGAGATCTACGTCACCAGTGAGGTCGGGTCCCCAGTTTCCACTCCCACCAAAAGAGCGGCAGATGTGGGTCTGCCGGCTACTCCCTCCCGGCACTACCCCCGCCCCCATACAGTTGCCCGTGTCTGTCTTTTCTGTAGTCGTCGATCCCAGAGGAAAAACGTTATTTGCTGTTTTCTGATTACAAGGAGGAGATACATCTTTTTCTACACCTATTGAACTTCTTTCTTCTTTCAAGCGTTGTCTCTTCCTGTTTTCCCCTAGGATCCTTAACTCGTCCATCCATCCACCTTCCTCCAGCCTCCATTTCATCGCAATCTTGTCTTTAGCTGTTGTGGAGCTGGATGGGTTTGACAGCAGTTGTAACTTGAATCAAGAGGAAGATTTTACAATGCAATTTTAACTATATTTGTAATATTTCTATAGCTTTTTAAAAAATCAACTTCTATTTTTTTATAGTCAGAAAAGAAAAAAATGACTTTCAGTTACATGAACTAATATACGTACAGTGCTTAGACTAGTACTTGGCATAAACCAGTAGTAGGTGCTTTAAAAGTGCATGGTGTTATTTTAATTATATTATGATTTTATTTAGGGGAAAACGTTCAAAATGGAGGAAAATGATGTTTGACTACAGGGCCGCGGTGATATATTGCCAGGACACTGTGCTGCTTAAAGAATAATCAGTTGATCAATTGTCAGATGCACATTGTGAGCCTGTTTCCTTATCTGGAAGAAGATGATGGGTGACAAGTTTTTTTGTTTTGTTTTGTTATGTTTTTTCAGTGCTAAGGAACAAACCTAGGGCCTGCTGCATACTAGGTAAACCCCCTGTAATTGGGCTGTATCTCAGCCAGTTGTTGGGAAATCTTAAAGATAACACTGATGTAAAGGATTTGGCTCACAGTCTTTGCCAAATATTGGTTACTTTTCGATCTCAGTCTTTGGTAAAAGTCACGAATTTGCAAAGGACTGTCTAAATTTTAGAGGCAATGTTTAAAAAATAAAACAAGGAAGCATAGAAATATATTTTTACATGGCATAAGCTCTGATGGCCCTTTGAGAAGGAAAATAAAGAGTTCAATGGATCTTGTGCAAGGGAAAAAAATCCTTAACCCTGTCACTTTATTTCGCTTGACATCCATCACATTACTATATCTTCTAGGAAACATATGCATTTGTGCACTAGAAAATTCGATATACAATGCTTTGTATCTGCTGAACAGAACACTGATGTCAGTGTTAGTCTTTGCTGTGGTTTTGGTAAGGTTTAAGTGTGTCCCTCAAGGGTTAATGTGTCAGAAGCTTAGTCTCCAGTGTAGTAATGTGGGAGGGAATGGAACTGTAAAGAGGTGAGGCCTAGTGGGAGATCATTAGGAAATATAGGGTATTGCCCTCTAAAGGAGTTGATGTAGTTCTCATGGCACATCCTGGTTAGTTCACACAGGAAAGTTGCTATAAAAGAGTGAGCCTGACTCCTGAATTGATCTCCAGTTTCCTGTCTTGTCATGTAATCTAACCCTCTTGCATGTACTCATACCATGATAACACTCATCATGCTGTGTTGTAGCCAGAAGTCCCTTGCAAGGGCAGAGTCAGTGCTAATGACATCCCTTGGATGTACAGAACTGTGAGATAAATAATGCTTTATCTTTATGCAGTACCCAGCCTCAGGTATTTTAGTACACTAATAGACAATGGATTAATGCAGTCCCAGTGCCAGACTTAGAGATGACTAGATACCTTCAGTAATTTACTCTCCTTTTATTGGCTTTACCTGCTAAAAGTATTGAGCACAAGCAAACACAACTTTAAGAGAAGCATGAGATCTGTAAAACATTTGGATGTATTTAAAATCTTGAATGGAAGCTGCTTATTGCTGGCTTCATAAAAATGATTCCAGAATGCTCTAGAGTGTCCTGAAAAGGGAAAGATGCTTTGCTGCCATTATTAACTTTTGTACTTCCAATATTCCTGCAAGGAAGATATTTCATTTCCATTTTATATATGAAAAAAAACTAAGCAGAGAATTTAGGTCACATGCCCAAAGATATTACCACCTTAGGCCTGAGCAGAGAATGCCTCTGCCCAAGGTCCCACTTCTAAAGGATCAGCCTCTGGTCCTCTGAGTGCTGTCTTTCCCAGGTAGTGGCAAGCCAATTGTGCCAGATGTGCCTGGTTGGAATCTTCACTCCTCTCCTAAACCACAAGATAGATACCCAAGATCTTGTAACCTGTCTGTCATGGTTTGAAAGAGTGTCTCCCAAAGGTCTGTGTGTTATAGGCTTGGTTCCCAGGGTGGCCACATTGGGAGATTCTGTGGACCTTTAAGAAGTAGGGCCTTGTAGGAGGGCTTTATTTTATTTATTTTATTTTTATTAGTACACATTTGCAGTACCTAATGATTACATTCACTATAGGGAATCAGTACATGTATGAAACACATATTAGTTCTTTTTTCCCCTTCCCTCCACCCCCTTTTATTTTTCCAGCCAAAGATTCATTTATTCATAAGACCTTGTACAGTTAATTAACGTATGTCAGTCACTGTTGGCATGCAGTGAAGGGATTGTGTGTCTTTCTCTTTGCTTCCTGCCTCATCAGATAAGTGCTTCGCTCTAGTCCATGCTCCTATTATGATGCACTGCTCTCATCAGGTGCCCAAAGTAATGAAGCCACTTGGTCTTGGACTGGAACGTAGGCTTGCAATGGCCACCTGCAGAACTGCAGAGTCAGGGGTGGAAGAACACAAGATGACCATCTGCTTGTTGGAGGGCCAGAGGATCCAGTCGAAAGTCAAAGGCCTGGAGCTCACTGCACAGTCCAGTGTAAGTCCATGTTGGGAAGCTGAAGGGCCTGCATTAGAAAGCTGAAGTCTGTCCTGGAACCCTGAAGGAACTGGAGACCAGTGTCCAAAGGCAATGGCAAAGACCAGAGCTTCTCTGAAGAAGAAAAGGGAGGGCTTCCTTTTTTCGTCTTTTATTCCATACAGGCTCTAAGCCTATTGGTTGTCATCCACGTCTGTGGTGGTTCTTCTGTCTTCAGTTTTCAGCCTACATGTCAATCATCCACACACACATCCAGAGCTTTACTGATCTGCAAGGTTTTTTTTTTTTTTAACCTCATGTCAAGTTCATATATCACAATTAATGATCATAAACATTCCTGATCTTAGGACCTGTAACCTAAATCCTAAGACTGTGTATTTTTTCTCCAGTTCTTTCTTCCTGAGAGTGGGTCAAGTCCCCTGTGAGTTCACTCCAAGCCAAGAGATAGGGGTTGAAGAGGTAATACAGCTAAGGAAACAGTATCCTTCACACAAGGGCCAATTGGAGAAAGGATAAAGGGAAGGGAAGATATTGGATCTTAGCCTATGTATCAGAGGATGGGCAAGACCTAGATGGAGGGAGAGAAGAAGGGCGAGAATAGTCTGATGGAACCCAGCTCCTGTGCCCTTACCATTAGTTATCTTACCTTGTCTTGTGCTTCCTTGCTGGGTAGAAGTTCATTTGCTTCTTAGAGGCTTTTAAATCTATTGATGGTGGCTATGGCTTAAAGTATGTTCGGTGAAACCGCATTATGACATACTCTGTTCTACTTAAAGGATTTGTTTCACTCTTTTTTAGATAGTGGAATCTGAATAGGTTTATCTTTCTGGACAGCACTTAGGCAATTATATACATACAAAATTTATTTATTATAGTGGGCCACTATATTTTACATATTTTCTAAATAATAAAGCAATGAAAATATTTCTAAGCAATTAAATACTGTATTTCATCCTGTTAAAATCAGTGCCAATTTAGTCAACCCTTTCTTGTTTAATATTTAGATTTTCTGTAGGTTTTTGTCCTCATAACGCAAGCCTTCACCAAAATCTTTGTACACAATTATAATTACTTCCTAAGGAAAAATTTCTGAAAGAGAAATTGCTAAGTCTGAGTCTGAAAAAAATCTTACTTCTTTTTGTGTGCATCGTCATGAAGGCCTACAAGATAATTTAAACGATTTATACTTGGACTGACAGTCAATGTAAAAATCTTGTATAAAATTAATGGTATGATTTAAAAAAAATCACCAGTTTGAAAGGTGAATAAAAGTGCCATAAATTTTCATTGTGTGTATTCTGACCCCTAGTGAGACTGAATAACTCGCACTTATTTTCCATGTGTGTCTTTGGTCAACATCTAATTTATATATCCTTTCCAAGGTTTCGGTCTATTGTAACCATTGCTATTTTGTTAATTTGTTCTTGTTTTTGTTTTCTCGGTTTTCTTGAGATAGGGTCTCCCTGAATTATTCAGCTTGGCCTTGAACTTACCGTATAGCCCAGGCTGGAATCAAATTCACGGCAATCCATCTCAGCTTCCCAAGTGCTGGGATTAGAGGCATGCACCACCATGCCTGGCTATTTTGTTGATTTTAAGAGATATAATCTGTCATTTCAAATAGTCTTGCTAGTTTTAAAGACTAGAAACTGAGTTCAGTTCAGGTAGGCTCCCTGGTGAGAGTTTATGAGGCAGTAAAGAATATGACCTCAAGGGAATCTGAGAACAGATGGCAAATTTCTATTGGATGTCTAAGAAGCAGTACCTAAGTACTATAATGCTCTGTCATTAACGTGGCTCCTTTGCTGCCTCATTCTCCCATACCATCTCATCTCCTTCTCTTATATCCTATCTCTACATTATGGATTAGGTTTCCTTGTGATTTCATGTATAATGATATCTCAGCTTCCTAAGGTATAAAACTTCTTCCCACAAAAACCATGCCCCCGCCCACTAATATCAAACATCTACAAACTCGCATAGCATTTCAAGGCTCCACAGACTTCCCCATTCTCAGCCTGCTTTAGATTCGTTAATATGGTCAGTATGTGAGAGACCTCCTTGGACACTGGTATGAGCCTGGCTGAGCAGCCACCGGGAAAGCGGTACCGACAAGCCATGTCCCTGCAGTGACCCTACGCTCCGCGTGTTTCCTGACAGTAAGGAGTCCAGAGATGACAGCCGGGCAGGCTACATACCTCTAAAAAAAGTAACCAAACAAGTTTTCTTAAATGAAAATTAAACATTTCTGGAATTTAAAACAATAGAAGATAAATTTTCTAAAACAGGATAAGAACAAGAAATTCGTTAGGCTCTCCAGGGACTAACTTACTGAATGTATAGTGTTGATGTTTTTATCCCCTGCACTGAAAAACAAATAGATTTATTTTAGAAAAAATTAGGACTTAAATTCCACCTGGTTCTCTTGTTTTTATTTTTTGTCTGTTTGTTTGAAAGTTATTTGAGAAGTATCAATAAGATATTGTCTAATGGATAACTATAAATATAACCAAATTAGGAAAGATTTCCTATTCAGTAGAAAATCTTACTTATAATTATAAATTACTTTTCCCCCTGAAGAATATGTCTTAAATGTTGGGAACAATTAGTGTGTTTAAAAATTTTTCTCTTTCCTCTGTAGCTATTGGAGAACATTTTTTATTTGATATATGTTAATTTAGACAGATACCAAGACACCTCAATGTAAAGAGAAATCATAGGATATCTTGGGATAAATATTCATCCCTGCTAAACTATATAAGTATTATATTCTCTAATGAAAAAGAAAACATTTTTGTTGTGATTCTGGGAATAGAACTCAGAGCTTCATGCGTGCTAGGCAAGCACTCTATGACTGAGCTGTACCTCTGACCAAAAGAGAGCATTTCAAATTGAAATTGGAACAAAAAAGTACACAGAAGAAAGTCGGTGTTCCACTTGCACTGCCAGTCTCCTTTCCTGATAGCCAGGTCCTGGGCTGTTTATTCGCTGATGAGAGCCTCAGCAAAAAATAAGGACTACTGAGAGAGAAGGTAGCATGAAGGAACAGATCGAGTGGAAGTTAGAACAGAGATAATTCCATACAAATTGTAAATAGACAATAACCGCAAAAGAAAATGCTTCCTCTCCCTGATGAGTAGAGGAAGCCAAATACCATGTCTGGCTATCTAAAATGCCAAGGTGGAAAAAACAGATACCCCAGACACAGTGTAAAAGAAGAGCAGAGGGGTACTGATTCTTGTGGTCCCCCTCGTGAGTGGGAAAGAAGATAGAAAGCCTCAGCTCACCTGCAACTCAACATGCAATGGTCCCAAGAACAAGCCTACCCCAAACCCCCTTTTCCTGCCTTTTGCATCTCTTGACTAATAATTCCTGTGATGGAGGAGGAACATTTTCATAAAAGGCAAGGGTGAGGGGCAGCCATCTCGGCTGGAATGCTGCAGCTTTGTGTTCCTATTCATGCAGTGTGGGGGAACATTAGGGCCCTGATGGCCGAGGATAAAGTCCTCACTCAGGTGGATCAGGGTCTGTGTTCCTGAAATCTCTTCCGTACCCCAGACCCATTTTGAGTGGTTTTGGGGGCAAGCAGTATACAAATGTGAGTATAAAAGTATATGCTGGAAAGCTGTCACAGATACGATCCTACTTGCTGTGTGCCATGCCCATTTTGGTGTTAGAGATTTTGGTAGTAAGGGTGTGGACATGAACTACAGGAGACACAAAGCGATATGGAAGGTAAAAGCTCTATTTCCACTACTGTGAATATTTAAACAGCAAGTAGTGCCAGGAGATGAGAATCATTTCACAGGAAGATGGTGAATGAGCAGTGGAAACAACTGGGAAGCAGCGTGCTCCTGAAGAAGCAGAGCCAGGGAATTGCTGTGGATTGAAACCCAGTGCTCCATAATAGCACTCTTGGCTTGCCCCACTCCAGCTGTCTGTGGGTCCACGGGGCTAGGTGTCATAGCCAAGCACCTCAGGATGAGAATATGAAGGAGGATAAAACTATAAGGACAGGCCTGCGTGGAGGTGAGGGACAGTGGTGGGGGCAGAGAGGCTGTATAGGGGCGACAGAGCTCATTCTGAGGACCTGCTCTGGGTCTTGCCTTTTAAAGCCTGGGTAAGGATCTACTAGGAAAAACAGTAAGCTTTGGAGAAGGGAGGGGCTTCTACTGGAAGCTTCCTATAGGGAGTAGGAGTCCTATTTGGTGAGAGAAAACAAAACAAGACAAGACAAAACAAAATACGAAAATTTAAAGCTGTTGATAGCCAGAGCTCTAAATCTTGAAAGATGCATAGTAGGATGTGTGTCCCAGGTGGTGATATGCTCAACAAGCACTGAGTCTTTTCTCTGGTCTTTTACCTTCTAGGAGTAATGGAGTGTAAAGTAGAATAAGTGTAAGAAATATCTTCCAGGAAAAAAGAAAAATATACTCGGGGTGAGGGCATGGGGCCGTGAAAGAGGGGACCAGACCTCTGCAAACTGAAGAGGGACAGAAGGGCAGAAGCCTGAAGGAAATACTAGAGGGTTCCAGACTCCACTTTCCCAGGATTTCAGAGGGGAGATGATACCAAATAGTGCTGTCAAAAACTATTTATAGGAGAGTTGCAGATGCCCATGAAACGGAGCAGTTCTTAGAGGAAACGAAAGAGTTAAGGCAAAAAACTAAAGTGCCTTAATGGACAGCATCTTTATCCATCATAATCACCACCATGATGAATTTTGCTTTATACCCTAAAAATTGAAATTTTCTCTGAGATTAGTACTTTCAACATTGCATTCTGTTTCTTTGCCTCTTTTTTCAAACTCAGGACCTCGTGCTTGTGAGGCAAGCACTCTACCACTTGAGCTAAATCCCCAGCCCCTCGTTGTCTTTCCTTGATGTACTTTTGTTGATCCGATTGTTTCAAAAATTTTAATGTTGCCAGATTCTACTTGAATATTACATTATCACAGAATTAATAAATCTTTCTTTACCAGCAGATTAGTTTCACTCAATAGAAAGATGACCATTATGCATTTTAAAATAAGAAGATAAGTTACAAATAATGGGCAAATTTATCATTGCTTCATTTTAAATTATGCATACTTATGTGTTCCATGTATTAACAGAGCCGTAAAGTGTATATACAGTAAAATGCAGCTGTTTATATGGCAAAATCATGAATTATGTGATTTTTTTCTCTTTGGTAACTGCATTTTTCTAAAATTAGTGTTTATTCTATTTTTGTTGGTACATGTTTGCAGTACATAATGACTATATTTTTTCATGGGGAGTTGGTACATATGTATGACATACATTAATTGTTTTTTCAAACCTTTCTCCTCTGCTTGCTCCCTCTCCTTCTATCTCTTGGTCCCTTTCCTTTTTCCAAAAGATCTATCTCCCTATTTCCTATTATCCTATCTTTTGTTTTGCTCTTAATTTATATTTTGTGTTCTTCATATAAGAGAAATGAAGTGATATTAGAGCCTGTGTGTCTGATTTTTTTTTCTTACCAAATTTGAAATTTATTATCATTTAATTTTCTTTAGCTTATTAGTACATATGTGTAGTACATAATGTTTACATTCCTTGTGGGAAGTTAGTACATGTACATAGAACATCTTAATTCATTTTTTCATCTCTTTCCTCCCTCCCCACACCACCCATCTCCTGATCCTCTTCCTTTGTCTTTTTGTATATGTTTTCAGTACATAATGTTTACATTCCTTGTGTAGAGTTGGGACATGTACCTGACACATCTCAGTTCCTTCTTTTCATCCCTTATCCCTTTCCTCCCTCCCCCTTCCCTCCATCGCTTGAGCCCCTTCCCCTCTGAGAACAAACTACCTCCCTTCTTCCTAATATCTTTTGTTGTGCTCTTTATTTTTATTCTGTGTTTCTCATATAACAGAAACCATGTGCTATTTATGCTTGTGTGTCTGATTTATTTCACTTAAATTATGGTCTCAAGGTGCATCCATTTTCCTACAAATGACTGAAGTTTACCTTTCTTCATTGTGAAATAGTACTCCATTGTGTATACATGCTACATTTTCTTTATTTATTCATCTGTTGAAGGACATATAGACTGCTTCCAAGATTTGGCTATTATGATTTGTGCTGCTATAAATATGAGTATGCATGTTTCAGAATAATATGATATCTTTAACACTTTTGAGAAGATACCTAGAAGGGAAACAGCTGGGTCAAATGGAATTTCAAGTTTCAGTTTTTTGAGGAATCTCCATTCTGATTTCCAAAGTGGTTGTACTAGTTTACATTCCTACCAACAATGTAGAAGGGTTCCCTTCCCCATAGCCTCTTCAGGATTCATTATTTGATTTTTTGGTGATGACCATTCTTTCTGAGGTAAGATGGAATCTCAGTGTTGTTTTAATTTACATTTCTCTAATGGCCAATGATGTTGAGCATTTCTTCATTTATTTTTTGGCCATTTGTACTTCTGTGAAATGTCTATTCATTTCATATACCCATTTTTGATTGGGTCTTTTATTTTAGGTGGTCTAATTTTTTTTAGTTCTTTTTATATTCTAGATATTAGTCCTCTGTCTCAGCTATAGCTTGAAAAAATTTTTCCCTATTCTGTGGGTTGTCTTTTCACTCGACTGTTTTTTTTTTTTTTTTTGCTGTGCAGAAGCTTTCTAATTTGATATGATCCCATTTGTTGATTCTCACTGCTATTCCTTGTGCAAATGGGGTTCTGTTCAGAAAGCCCTTTGCCTACACCTGTGACTTCAAGAGTTTTACTTCTTCTTCTTCTTCTTCTTCTTCTTCTTCTTATTATTATTATTATTATTATTATTATTATTATTATTGTTATTATTATTATTTTGGTTCTGGGGCTCAAACTCACAGCCTTGTGCTTGCTAGGCAAGCACTCTGAACCCTGAGCTAAATCTCCAGCCCGAGTTTTACTTATTTTGGCTTCCAGAAGGTTAGATGTTTTTGTTGTAACGTTTACTTCTTTGATCCATTTGTATTTTAGTTTAGTAGATGGTGAAAGGTACGGGGCTTGATTCAATCTGCTGCATGTGTATATCCAGTTTTCCCAACACCATTTATTGAAGAGGCTATCTTTCCTCTAGTAAACATTTTTGTCCCTTTGCCCAAAAACCAAATAGTTGAATGTGCTTAAGGTTGTTTCTGCATCCTCTATTCGGATCCATTGATCCTTATGTCTGTTTTTGTGCCAGTACCATGCTGTTTTCATCACTGTGGCTTTGTAATATAACTTGAAGTCTGGGATTATGATACTTCTTGCTTTGCTCTTTTTGCCCAAGATTTCTTTCACTATTCCAGGTCTCTTCTGGTTTCATATAAATTGTAGATTGTCTTCCTCAGTTCTGTGAAGATTGCTATTGGCATTTTGATTAGGATTGCATTAAATCTGTATATCAATTTTGGAAGTATAGCTATTTTACTCTATTGGTTCCACCTATCCAGGGATCTTTCCAACTTCTGATGTTCTCTTTGATTTTCTTTTTAGAATTCAGTAATTTTCATTGTAAAGGTCTTTCACTGCCTTAGTTAGGCTAATTCCTAATAATTTAATTTTTATTGGTGCTGTGAAAGATATTTTTACTAATTTCTTTTTCATTTGATTCATTAATTCTAAAAGTCTTTTGGAGGACTTTTTAGGGTCTTCTATGTAAAATATCTAGTCATCTGCAAAAAATGATAATTTGGTTTCTTGCTTTCTTATACATGTCTCTTTTATTTCTTCTTCCTACCTAGTGCTTTTGCTAATGTTTCAAGTACTGTGTTGAACAAGAGTGGTGATAATGTACTTCCTTGTCTTTTCCTGAAGTTTTCAGTTTTCCCCCATTTATTATGATGTTAGCAACAGGTTTGTTATAAATGGCTTTTATGAGATTGAGATAAGACCCTTCTATAGCTATGTCTTTCAGCATTTTTATCTGAATGGATGTTGAATTTTGTCGAAGGCATTTCCTGCATCTATTCTAATGATCATGTGAGTTTTGTCTTTGCTTCTGTTTATGTGATGTATTACATTTATTGATTTGTGTATGTTGAACCATCCCTATATACTTATGGGCACACAATTTTAAACACAAATTTAGCATGTCTACAAGATTTTTCTATTAAAAACTTCTGGTTTTATTTAATCAGTAGAGATAAAAAGCAGGTGTATTCAATAGAAATCATGTAATATGTAGGAGGCATAAGCACAAATGTGTAAATAATTAGAGTGACTGTAATTTGTAGTAAACACTTCAAATTAGACTTGATAAAATCATATTATAAGAGATGCACCTTAAATATAAAAATATAGAGTGTTTGAAAGCCAAAATGTCAAAAAAAAAATGTGCTCATGGTAATGAAATGAAAACCGATGTGTGAAAAAACTCCATGAAGGTTAATTGTTATATGTGTACAGAATAATGTGTTTCACTATGACATTTTTATACATGCATAAAAAATTATTTGAACATAACCACTGCATACACACTTTTACTCTTCCTTTACTCCTACCCTCAACCCCTTTCTCTTCTCTGATAATCTACACTACAGTAAACGTTATGGTAAGAAACAGTACTAAAAATAAGAAAGTTAGCTAATAATGATAATATAGTCACTGTAAAGGCTGGGGGGGTAGCTAATTGACAGAGTGCTTGCTTTGCATGTGTGAAGTCCTAGGTTTAATCAGCAGCAGCATCACCACCACCAAAAAGAAAAGATAGGGTTTAAGGTGCAACTCAGTGATAGTGCAACTGGCTAGCATGCATGATGCCTTAAATTCAATCCCCAGCAATGGAAATAGTCAATCTAAGAGGAAAGTATTAAAATTCTTCTGTATGCTTCCGTTACTATTGGGAATTACCCCATTTTACATTGCTATAATGAAATAACTGAGACTTAGTAATTTATGAAGAGAAGAGTTCAGTTTAGCTCACAATTTTGAAGGCCAAATTTCAAGATTGAGCAGCATAATTTATTTGGCTCTTGTGACAGCCTCATGGCAGGTGGCATCACAAAGGTGGAACTACATGTGAAAGTGATAACATGGTGAAAGAGGAACAAAAAATTATAAGGCATACAAAGTAACAGGAGGAAAATAAATTGACATAGAGACCTTGTGGGAGCCAACTATCAGACTTACTAGACAGATACTTTAAAACAACTATTTTTGATACACTCAAAGTGCTAAATATGTCCAAAGAACTACAGAAAACCAAGAAAACAATATGTGAACAACGTGGAAAAGAAAAATTATGAAAAGGAACCAAAAATGTTCTGCAGCTAAAAACTACAGTAATGAAATGAAAAATTTACGAGTGCTGAAAGGTGTTAATCTGTACATCCAAGAAGCTCCATAAAGTTCAAGTAGGATAAAGCAAAAGAAAACCATTTGAAGACATTATATTCAAACCATTGAGAGCCAAAGGTAAAGACTGTAGAAAACAGCAGATAAAAATGTCTTGTTAAGTACAACAAATTGTCAATAATATTATTAGCCATTTTTTCATCAGAAACCATGAAAACAAGAGTGCAGGGTAATGATGTATTTAAAGTACTGATGGGGGAAAAGTATCATCAACTAAGATTTCTATATATGTTAATATTGTCTTTCAAAAATGAGAAGGAAATTAGATCATTCCCAGATACTTAAAAACTGAAGGAGATTTTGGTTGAGAGACCTGCCTCACAAGAAATGTTAAAGGGTCATCAGGTTAAAATGAATAGACACTAGAGTAACTCAGAACCATATGAAGAAAAGATGTCCAATAAAGTTTACGTAGGTAAATATAAGACAGTATTATTGTATTTTTTATTCCTAACACCATTTTTATTGCCTGACTGATTTAGAAAACAAATGCATAAAATAACTATAAGTATGTTTTACTAAACACAAATACAAATATGTAATTTGTGCCAACAATAGCCAAAAGGGATAGATAGAGTTGTGTAGGAGCAGAGATTTTGTATGCTATTTAAATTAAGTTGGTATTCATTTAAGCTAGATTATTATAAACGCAGGATGTTAAAGGTACTCTCCATGGTAACCATTAAGAACATACCTAAAAATATACACAAGAGGAAATGAGCAGGGAATCAGAATAGTTCTCTTTCTTAGTCTTTATCTTTTTGAGCCAGGGTCTCACTGTGTAGTTCAGCCTGGCCTTAAACTCACTATTAACCCAGGCTGGCCTTAACTCAAACTCGTACCCCTCTCCTCCCTTCAGTGCCTCTTCCTCTCCTTATTGATGACAGTTTTGTTGCCATTTTTCCAGCTTTTATCTTTTTCTTTTCCTTTTCCCTTCCTTCCTTTCCCGCTCCCCCTTTCCTAGTTCCCCCTCCCCTTTGAACATTTTCTATTTATTAAAAAAGAAATTAAAAGAAATTAGCAAAAAAAAAAAAAGTAGACAATAGACCTAAGTGGCCAGCATTACTAATTACTGGGAAACACAAATCAGAACCACAAAGAAATATCACCTCACTGAAGTAAGAATGGCTATTATCAAGAAGACAAAAGATAACAAATGTTGGAGAGGATGTTGGAAAAAGGGGAATCTTGCACACTCGAGAATATAAATTAATATACTCACTATGGAAAATGGTATGAAGGTTCTTCGAAAAATTAAAAATAGAACTACCATATGATCTGGCAATTCCATTACTTTATATATCCAAAGGAAATGAAATCAATATGTCGAAGAGCTATCTGCCCTTCCATGGTCATCGTGGCACTATTCACAATAGCCAAATATAGAATCCACTTAAGTGTTCGTCAGTTGATGAATGGATAAAGAAAATGTGGTACATATACACAATGGAGTACTATTCATCCATGGAAAAAGATCAAAACCTGTCATTTGTGACAACATGAACAAAACTGGAAATTATAATGTTAGGTGAAATAAGTCAGGCACAGAAACACATGTCTGCATGCTCTCACTCAGCTGTGGAATCTAAAATGTTTGACCTCATGGAAGATGAGAGCAGAATGATGTTTACAGTGGCTGGGGAAAGTAGGGGGTGGGGGACCAATGGGGGAAATGTTGATCAGTAGGTAGTAAGTTGTAGTTAGATAGGCACAAGAGGTTCTGGTGTGCTACTGCACAGTAGAGTGACTGTAGATAACAATAATGTACTGTACATTTCAAAAAGTTAGAAGAAAGGATTTTGAAGAGAGACAGAGAGAGAGGCTGCCAAAAATGTATATACACTCCAAGAAAAGAAAAATTTGTATAAATATTTTAGTACTAAATTTATTGAGGCATCATGAAATTAATACAAGTTACCTTTGGTCTCTACAATTACAATAGTGCTCAAGGTGATGGCCTTAACTTTTAGACATTTATTAGGCGACAAACTGCTGCTCGGGTAAACTTAGTCACTGAGATTGCTGCACATGCATTTTCAACTTCTTCTCTAAGGGCCAGCAGTGTAGTGGGTTTTCTGCAATATATGACATCCTAGGGTGAGTCATATGAGGGTAACACCATCTGTTGGAAAAACATCATACTATCTTTCTTTTCCGGAAGTGCGTATACATTTTTTGGTGGACTCTGTATTTATATATACTATTGCAATATCATCTTGATGAACTGACACTTTATCAGTGTATAATGCCCTTCTTTATTGTTACAAAAATTGATTTAAAGACCATTGTGTCTGTTATCATAGCTACCTCAGTTATCTTTTGATTATGATTAACAGAGAATTTCTTTCTCATCTTTCAATCTATTTACACCTTTGAATCTAAAATAAGGCTGTTTTAGACAGTTTACAGTTGGAACATATGTTTTAAAAATCTATTCTAGAGCTGGGGAATGTGGCCCAGTGGTAGAGCACTCAACTCAAATGCATGAAGACTTGGATTTGATTGCCAGTACTATAAAAACAAAACAATGACAAGAAAAATCCAAAGTATACACTACTTGCCTTTTCATTGGAGAGTTTAATTCTAATACCCACATTTTCTAGTTTCTGTACTGGACACTTTGAAATCTGGGGCCTTGCTAACTCAAGAGAGTCTGCTCCTTTCAAGGTTAGCTGATTCCTAGAGATTGCAAACAACTCAGTCGTGAACACCCCTTTAGTTTGTAAACCAACCATTCCCGAGCCCATACTAACCACCTCCTCTGTCAGGCTTTTATACTCCATTCACTAGCCTTAAACTCCCCACCAGCAGGTAACACACAACCTACAAAAACCCTTATGCCCCTGAGCCACTGAAATTATTTAAACAAGCCTGTCCTAAGCTTGTTTACCCAGCCACATCTGTTCCATCCCAAGAAAATCACAATAAGGGATTTGCCCCCCTTTTCATCTCTATCCTTCTGCCTCATGACTGAACCTAGCATTTCGCCCATGCAGCCCTGTGTGACATACTGTTCTAGGAATCCGTGATTTTAAAAATTTCATACTTTATGGCATTTATTTGTCCTTGTATCTTACCATACCTGATTAAAACAAAGCCTAGATATCTTTAAAACACTTACCGTTTACATTTAAATAACCATCCATAGGGAAAGACTAACAGTATTTCTTGTTTTTTAACTGTATGTTTTCTGTATAGTTGTACCTTTTTATTCCTCAATTTTCCATTGCTGCCTTTTTGATGATTAATTGATGTTTTCTTGTGTACTCATAATTGTGTTTTCATTACTTTTTCTGTGAATTTTTAAGTTTCTTTCTTTCTTGGTTCCTCTTGGGAATATAATCAACGTCTTATGTTTATGAGATTTTGTTTTATATAATCATATCAATTTATTTTCAGTATAAGAACTCTATTATATCTTCATCTTCCTTTTATGTTGTTATTGTCACAACTGATATCTTTATACAACTGTGTATATCAATACAGCTTTATAATTTTTGTTTTATGCATTTGTCTTTTATATCATGTAAGAAAGGCCAGAAGTTATAAGCATATATACAATGGTACTTGACTTTATATTTACCTATGTATTCATCTTTACCTTTGTTCTTTTTTTTTATTATTTTTTTTTAATTTTAAACCAAGAACATGTATTGGTACATTCTACATATAATGGTCACATTCATTACATTTATTCTGTACCTATACATGATGCATCTTGGTTTTTACCTTTGTTCTTTATGTCTTCATATGACTTTGAATTACATACTTTGTGTCATTTTATTTCAACTTAGAATTGTTGTAAGACTTGTCAGAGGTCAGTAAATACAGATGGAAATGAATCTATTTTCTATAGTGTGAGTTAACTGATTGTATCAACTTGAGTAAGAAATGCCCAACTACATTGGATCAGCATAGTTCTGGGTGTGGAAGAGCCGCCCTAGGGAGAATTGTCACCAGAATGGTATAAAAGGGAAATGAAGAAGGAAGACTGGCTTCTCTTTCTTCAGAGGAGTTCCAGTCTTTGCCTTCCCCTTGGATGTCATCTCCTGGCTGCCAGCACAGACTCTTCAGCCTTCTGGCACAGACCATTCAGCCCTCCATCACAGAACCTTTGGCCTCATGATATGGGCACACACGGGACACTACATAGAGCTCCAGGCCTTTGACTGGATCCTTTGGATCTCTAGTACACAGACAGACCCTTTGCACTCTTCACACCTAACTCTGTGGGTGGCCATTGTAAGCCAATCTTGTAAATTCTTACATATTTGTGTATCTTGCATTAAGTCCGATTCTTTAGTAAGCACTGACTGATACATATAATGACTATACTTTAAATTGTTCAACCAGCCTCTTATTAAGTTACATGAAATTATTTCAATATTTTATTACTAAAAGAAATTATACTTGTATGCTTGTGTACATGGTTTTATTTCTACAGATTAAAATCCTGAAAGTAAGATTGCTTGGTCAAGAAGTACTCTGTGTGGTCTCTTTCATTTCCTGGCTCCTTTGCATGTATATTGGGGTTAAAAATATAATATAAAACACCTCTAAGACTTAGAAACCACCCTTGGTGATAGTTTTACTTTCCTTCCAATAACCTTGGAAACCATGTTTGCCATATGGAATACATGACTATAAGATAAATGCAGGCTACATACCCAAATAATTAATGGCTCAGAGTCATATATACATACATTGTATATATGTACATAGTTTGTAAGGCTGATATATATCCATAAAATCATATATTAGTTTTAGTATAATAGTATGTATTAGTCTTAGAATACATATATTTATATATGTCTATACACAAGCATATATATATGTGTGTGTATGTATTTACATGTTTCAAGAGCAGATAGGGTGGAAAGGAGGTTATTGTTTACTTCAATCTGTTCCCTATATCACTTTGTGCAATTTATACATGTCCTCTGAGAGTCTCCTGAACTAGTAAGAGGGGCCTGGCAAGGGCCTTCAGGGAGACATCATCTCAGAAAAGAAAGAGCACAAGACCTTACTCCTTGGATTCAAGAGCAGTAACAAATTACACCATGATGTCTTTTACTCAGACCTGTACCCAGGTTCATTTCTCAAATGAACTCATCACATAGAACTCCTTTGGAGAGGTAGGGTCCTATGATTGAAAACTGAAAAGATTGTTTTGCTAAGGATTGTGCAAGACATTATGATCACAAAGACTCTAGAATGTTCCACTGGTGTTAGGTGTCACTATAAAGCAAAGAGAGGTTTAAGTAGACAGTGAGAATTCAACTCTATGGGGACTCCAGGAAACTCAGTACGGTTTGGCGCTTAAGGCCTCTGGTGTGCCAGCAGAAGTGGTGGCCAGCAGAGAGTAAATGACCCTGCACAAGAGGCAACCATGGTCAGTAAGTACAGCAGGACCCAGGAGAAGAGGCTTGGGTAGGTCTCAATAGGTGGGGGGGATATGGAACCCCCAACCTTTACCTACTGGACTTGTTTCTGAGTACAGATTGAATCATGCCAGGCTCTCTCTCAAATAATTGATTCTTCTACAGCAGGCTCGGATTCTGTATGCACAGGTCGAACAAGGTGCCATCAAGCAGAACTTTGAGCTTATAGCAGATCATTTCTTCTCCAAAGAAGCCTTCTGAGGCAAGTATTTTCCTATGCAAAGACTGAATCTTAAACATGTTTACTGTGCCTTGTAATAATTGCCAGTTTATTCCTCTGGCTAAGAGATTCCAAGGTAATTTGAAGTTTACATTTCTGTTTTATACTTCCATCGTTAAGAATTTATTGAATGTTTCACTGCCTTCCAAAAGTGATTGACAAGTTCTTTTATTGTGTCTAGTTTTCTTTTTCGTGTGTGTAATACAAGTAATATACACACACAAAAATTAGAAGATACAGACAGGCAGAAAACAAAAAAAGGAATAAAGTACAAATCACACAGATTCACTGTTAACTTTTGGTGTTATAATTATTCAAACATTTTGTTTTGCATTGTGTCATACACAAATGTACATATGGTATATATACTTTTCTGTAGCTTATCGTTTTTACTTTACAATGTACAATGAGTGTCTTCCCATGGAATGAATGAGACCCCTTATTAAATAAGTTTGGGTCAAAAGATGAGATGTTGAAAAGACTCATATGTAAATCTAACCAACACTAAAAGATTAGAATAAAATGATTGCAAATATTTAGTCAGAAAATGCAGACTAAAAGAAAGCAAGGGCAATATTAACTAACAGAAAATAAATGATTTCAGGGGAAAATCCATTTATGGGATATGGTCAGTCCAGAAAATGTGTATAGTTACAGTGCAGAGCCATTACTTTTTTTCCCCCTCATACCCCTTATCTCTTCCAAACACCTTTCTATCTCACCTCCCTCTCTTGTCATTTTTTTCATTTGTAAAATACCCATAGTCTATGTCCTCTTTGAATAATTCCAGGGGCTGAAGCAGCCTCCATCTAAAGTTCCTTTCCATTGACTGGCACTCATACCTTCCATGCGGGCATTCGTCCTCCCTCTTCTGCAGGGTGCACTTAGGTTTTCCTTCATTTTCTTTGCAGAGGTTTTGCATGCTGTTGCTGTTTCCTGTTTAACTTCTTATGGCAAGATATTTGCCTAGTTTCTCATGCCTATCTCACAGGTCCAGCTCACAGAAGTTGGAAGTGTCTCTGGCTGCCCCCTTGCAACCACTCTTCTTCACCCCTTCCTCTCTGGAATCCGGGATTTCACCAGCAGACCAGGTTAATGGCTTCTCTAATGGCTGGGAAAAGAGGAACAGGCATGGAGATGAGCACAAATTTTACCCAGAGTTTGCCCTTTCCAACTTCCATCCTCACAAATCTTGGTCTCAGTGCCTCCTCACACTGACCTGTGCAGCTTCAGGACAATTTTTGGCTGTTTGCTGGGAGGTGTCTTTGAACACAGAGTGTGGGACATGTAAATAAAAGAACAGGAGTGGGAAAGTGGGAATTTGTGGATCAACCAGCCCCAAAGGCAAGACACACATAATCTTGAGTGTAGGATTTTACTCACTGTTGTTGCTCCAAATTTCATACTGCCTGGTTACCTTCCTGTCCTTATTTTTTCCTCTAGAATCTCTGTGCACATCTTCACCCCTTGTCCTTGCAAGTTTCCCCATCTCCCGTTCTCCGTTTCACCCCACAACTGCAGGCCAGCACTGAATGAAGGAAATGTTTTCAAACGATCTCTAAATTTATCTTGTTTCCAACCCAGAATTTCAATTTTTCTCCATCCACCAAACCACACTCTATGCTTATCATTCTCTTCAACGAATTAGAGAAAACAGGGAGCAGGATAAAGAGAAATCTTTCCAAAGATGAGAAAAGATGATCCATTCTTAGCTATCATTAAGTATCTAGGTGTTTTCAAGAGACTTCCACCCATCCTCATTTCCTCCCTTCAAAATATACAATTATCTCCCATGAATTTGTAGGGATTTTGAGAAAGCAAGTGTGAACCTATTCCAATCACTAGATTAAGTTCCTGCCACCCCCGGGATCTTTCACATCAACCTGCTGGGATTTTTCTGTGTTTTTTTCCCTTGGTCACAAGCACGCATGTCTACAGGGCAGTAAGGAGCTGATATCCAGAGGGGGAAAGAAGCCTTGGAATATAAGAATTTGGGTTCACATTAGCTTCTGGTCATGTGAGGACTGTGCCATCCTTCAACTCTGGTCCCCATTTCCCCCTCCCAACCAGCAGTGAACTGATTTACCAAATCCCCACCACCACCACACAAGGTCTTGTCACTCATTTTTGTTTTTGCTAATTTCAGAAGTCAAAAGTGGTCCCTTGTCCTGTGGTTGGAATTTCCATTCTCTGATTGCCATGACTGCATCTTCCCACAGTTATATTAACCATTGTTAATTTTTAACTGGCTGTGTTGAGAAAGAGGATTATTCATCCTTTTCTAGGCTACAGACACAGAAAAGTAGCAGTCCTTCCTCTACCCACACTCCTTGTAGTCACTAATAGCCACCATTTCCCTTGCACTTCAATCCCTGAAAGCAACTTGGAGAGAATGGAGTGAGTTATGAGAGAAAGTAATGATTGGGATTATGTTTTACTTTTTATTTTTATCCTGATAATTTCCTGTTTTTCCAGTTTTTTAAAAATAAACATGATTTTCATAAACAGAAGTGTAATAGAGACATGTACATCTGGAAAATAGATTCAGGATAGGAAGATAAAAAGACTCAAGTACCTGTTTCTTCTGCTGAAGTCATAATATAAATATAGAACCTATTGCTAGACACAATTTTGAAAGTTTAAAACATACAGGGGAGCTGGAGCCTACCTTTGGTGGGGGGTGCCGGGAATGTGAAATTCTTATATTGGGTGAGTTCCTGAGGCTGTAATCCCATGGCACCTTACCCTAGGATTTTCAAATCTCAAAACTTAATCACAAATATTTACTAGTTTGTTTTCCATATTATGCCCTCCTCTCTCTGCACCATGCTCATGCCTTATTATTCCCTTCAACACTGTCCTAAAATATCCACTTTTTCTCACCTACTCATTCTGAGTTAGTTTTGCATTTCTTCTAGACATCTCCACTTCTTCATGTTTTCCTAGACCTTATTCGACTAGAAAATTACAAGCTATTTGTAACACTAACAGAAACTGGCCACATTTAGTCACCCATCACACCAAACTTTTTGTTGCTATGTGTAAGAAATAAAAGAATTAGATGGTTCATATTTCACTTTAACCTCAAAAACTTCAATAGAGATTTAGTGGCCAGCCAATACCCGTATCCACAGATAACTGGGTCAAATAGTGGACATGCAGGCTGCAAAATGACTCATGCCTAAAAGAATCCCTAAACTCAAACAAAGATAAGGCACTGAGGTAAAAGATAATTTCTAGACAAACAAGTTTTCATGAATTACAGTCATGAGTACCAAGAAGTCATGAAGAACCACAAAGAAAAAAATTCACAAAAGTAAAAGTTAAAAGGGGAAGTAGCAGGCACCATTCTGCATAGATTGTGACTCCCTCCCTGATCTTAGAGGGATAGAGGAAGAGAATATTGTGAGGTAGGAGAATAAAAGCTCACTGCTTCCCAAATCAAATGTGCCTGTTTGTTGTACAGGCACCCACCCGCCTTGCAAGGTTGTTTGATTAAACGTCTCACGTCCATTGCACTTCCCACTTTCTGGGTTTATTCTTCTGGGGTTTGAATGGTGATGATCTTCTTACAATTGGGGGATTGTCTGGCATTTTTGAATCTGCCTGTGGCAACCCCTAGGTAGAAGGGGAAACAGCTCCCTCCCTAGATTCAAGTGGACCATCCCCCTGGGATTTCACCACCTGGACTCACTGCAGAAAGATGGAAGAACATTTCTGATAAAGAAAAAGAAAAAAAGGTGCACTGCAGCAACTATAATTTCATGCATGAGCCAAGGTAGGAATAACCAGACTAAAGTTCTCTTTTGGTGGTTGAGTGGGCATCCTCTGGAGGTTGAGTGTATGTGACTGAGGGCAGGAAGTGAGTCCATAGTCTGGATCTGCCATTCCATCCTCTGCAAGCGACCTGACAAGGGACAGAAGAAGCAATTCTTAGGGGCGAGCAAGAAACTTCCACTGTGGCCAGGTTGGGGGGCTAAGTGCACAAGAAAACTGAAGTATATGGACCTCTTGAGAATGGGGAACCGTCTAGGCCTACCGAATCAGGGAAAAAGGAAGGCCTGGACATTTCCCCTGGTAATCCCTTGGGGAGAATGCTTGAGAACTGGGAAGGCAGTTGTTAGACCAAGGCTAATTTTTTTTTTAAAAGATTAAATATTGTTGTTTTATTTGACCCCAGGAGCCAGTCAAAATTTCCTCTATATTTTTGCCCAAGTTTTGGTCTGACGAGGACTGGGTCTGCTAAGCATTAGTCCACTTTCTGATGATAAAACCTCAGCCTCACAAGAGGAGAAGGATTTTGCCCTCTGTTGGCTTCCAGGATCAACACAAATGTTTCCCCGTAAGCAGTAGTATAGCCTACCTCTATACTACATTGTAACATCAAATATTTATTTTGCTTCTGTTTAAACTGATGTAAATGGAATTATACATTAAATACTTTCCTCCTCTGGCTTCTTTATCTAAACATTATCTTTGTGAGATCCATCTACATTGCACGTACTTCTGATTTGTACATTTTCATTGCTGAATAACATTCCACTTTAAATATATAATTTACTTGCTGAATGGCACTTGGGCATTGGTAATGTTTGGCAAACTAACGAGTGCTATTATGAGAGTCTGGAGAAAATGATGACTGAGTAAGTCTCTGGTGATTGTCTCCCTATAGGCACACCAAGTTGGACAGCCATTCGCACACCAAAGTACCTTCACAAGAGCAAAGGAAATCAGCAAGACCCCAGCGCCTACTTTTAGTACAATAAAATGAAAAGAAAAACCTATTGCAGAAAGAAATAAGGAAGGAAGGAGTTGCCTCCATCATCCTAGCCCAACTACAAGTGGTCCAGTGTGGACAAGAATACCTCCTCCTTGAGGGAGTGAGACAGAATTAAGTCCAAGCCTTAGACCTGAAACTCAGTACCAGGCTTGCCAGTTTAACTCATTTCTGGCCAAAGCCTCACAAACCCTACCACCAAGCCAATGCTCATGGACTGAGTTGTTAGAACTGTGTTAGGCCTGTGGGGACATTGTCTCTCAACCCTCGAACCATGTGAGGCATCCAGGTAGCAAGTCTCCACCCACATTGGAGCAGGGTATGAAAGCACAGTATTTTGTCTTGGAGCTCAGTGTAAGGCCCACTGTGATGAGAGTCAACAGAAACTGAAGGTGCTGTACTCAGGCCAGAGCTCAGAGACAAAGCCTGTAGACTGACTCAAAAATCAAGTGGAGACCAGTGAGCTGATGGAAGAGATTCAAGTTTTGACATGTGTAATTTCCAGCTTCAGAGTAAGTCCAGGATGCACCCATCCTCCTCCTGAGACTGCAGTTTCCTGCAGTTGTGAGTCTCCAGTATAACTCAGTTAAGCATCAGCCATGGTGGCCAAGGGACTGGCTCCACCACCCATCACCCAGTCTTCAGCAGCAAAAATAGCACCAGGCCCATGCTCTAGAAGCAGATCTAGAACTGCTCCAGCACAGAGACTTGCACCCCAGTAGAACGGGCTCGTGTTTCCATCAGCATCACTACCAGCTGTGGCATCCGACTCAATGCTCCCCTGAGACTATGCACTTGTGGCTGTAAAAGTTGTAACCCAGCTTATCAGCAGCCTAGGTAGCCAAGGGACTGCATTTACCAACACTCCTTCAACCTTGGGCAGTACCACGTGGTATAAAATCCCATTTACTGGGCATAAGACACAGTAGCAAGCACAAGATTTTCAGTTCTGGGTTGATGAAACCTAATACTGGGCGGATTCTAGTGGTCTTTATTCTAAGATTTACCTGAAGATGAAGAATCTAGAACAGCTCCAGTGCTGGCAAAGACACGGACCCTAATCTATTGGACTCCTATTCCAGCTAGTGTCACCTCTGACTGACAGTAGTGGTTTTAAACTACAAATTTGCCTCAGTTCACAGCAATATGGGCTTTGGTCTGACTCCAGTGTTGTGCTTCTTCTAGTGGGCTGTGGGCTCAAGATGGAAAGTTGCTTAACAGCAATGGCTAGCTCAGGCATGAGATGTGAGCCTGAGGTTGTCCTATCCTTGGTGATTCTGCCCAGAGCCAGACAGAATCCCATAGTGCCTGAACACAGGCCAGTAAGTGTGGATGGGGAATCTGGGCCTACTCTGATCCTAGGGAGAGGCGTGTACGCTTCTGTTTCTGTCTGAACAATGCATATTGGGGACAAATCTATGCTTCATTTTTCCTCTAGTACTGCAACAGTGATGACATACCAATAGTACATTCCAGAAAACCTGGACCTGGGTGTTATAAAGTCCTGAAATAGTGAAAGTGAATACAGAGTCAGAGAAAATAAGCAGCCTGCCAATTTATGAAAAGTCGGTGCAAAGAAAACTAGATTCAGAAGAGTAGAACAAATGCCTAAGACTTCAATGCCTGAATGACATAGCATGTTAATAACCACCAAAAGCTTTCAGGGAACCATGACTTCACCAAGTACTCAAAATAAGGTGCCCCAAAATGGCCAGATAGCAATCAGTATGAGTAAATGCTCAGATAATTTAAAACAGCTGTTTAAAGGAAACTCAGTGAACTAGAAGAAAACACAAAGAAATGTTTCTGTACTCTAACAGAGAAAATTAACAAAGACATGGAAGCAATTAAAAAGGAATCAGGGAACTAGAGTCATTCATATATAAATGGATGTTTCTTGAGAACATACTCTTAAGTGAAATAAATCGGACACTCATGAGCACACATCGAATTGTTTCTCTGATATAAGAGACCATAACTGTAAATAAGGACAAAGAGGTGTAATAGATATTATATAAAGGGAGGATGGTGTGCAGAGGAGAGGAGTGCTAGAAAGAAAGAAG